>ML834301.1:0-29903 GCA_009831015.1 Picea engelmannii
TGAGGATGAAGCTGAAGATGTAACCGAATGATTGAAATTAACAATTGATTGATTTGCAAATCACTTCGCCTCCTTGTGTTTCACGATTCAGACTATTAAATAGTCATGGCAAGGATGGTAGAGGGAGTAGGAGAATTAGCATATTGCCAATATGTGAATCCGCATGTGATGGTACATAACATTTTCTGAGTAAAGATTAATAGAATGTCATTTATCTCCATGTTCTGATTATCTATGATTAAGTATGAGTTGAGATGTTAATACGAGTTTCAATTTTATGCTTTGAAATGTGAGTGAGATTAATGTGTGTGTTGAAGACAAGCTTCCTGTAGACTTCAGTAGTTGACCTGTTGAAGCGGCAAGGGCCCACTACCCAACAAAGGTCAGCCTCTTTGTATATTATCATTAGTATTTGTTTTCAATAGTATAAACATTGAATTAGCTAAAGCTTTAACTCTGTTAGATGATAGCAGTACAGATTAGATTAAGATTTCCATTCTATAATCGCTTAGATATATTTAATTGCTATGTTTTTGCATATGCCATGTTTATGTTCTCATGAATTTGATTTCCTTAAGTGATCATAGATGTTGGAAGCAACAGTCAAAACTACTTGGATAAGAACTAGTGAAGTTCATTGTGAACCACAACAGAACCAATATATTGACTATTGAACTACCCATGCTATGCTTTGTTGATTGATGTGTGATTTCCTTTCAGAAGTGTGGATTGCATAGTTAGTTTTTCGGGTCATATATCAGAGTTTATCTATCAAACCAATTCCATCACATGCTTGCATGTTCCATAATGGAATAGATAGCCTCTTTGTGAAAGACAACCGAAGTGCATTGCAGTTTTCTATTTTGATTTGTTTCTAACATGCATAATCTAGTTTAATTCTATACTCGTGACATTAGAAATTACCTTTCTTACTGGTGTCTTGTAACTCTATTGATTACGAATCCTGGATTGATAATTAATGAGTGCATTATACTAAACATATAAGTAGCACAAAAACTTCATTATGGAACATGAAAATGAGAGATAAAGTCCTTTGGTTCCTGTACCTACTGAGAACACTACAATCACAAACTCAAAATAAAATTTGCTTAACATTCCGATACATCAAACAATTAAATGTTATGCTACAGAAATAGAAAGAAAACTAACTGTGCACATTGATTCAAAAGCAAGCAATTCTGTGTTTAAAATGCATTTAAAATTATTGACAAAACACAACTGTTAAATTTGCACTCTCACACAATCACACAAAGCATGTGCAGGGAGGTTTACCTTAGTTGGGATGGTGGGCCCTTGCCGAAACAACAAGGTACCTCTAAAGATATTGAAAACTAAAACACTATACTTATTCCCAAGAATTGCACAAACAACTTCTACATTCCTTCAATTGATTAAGTGGATCAAGAAATCAACATTTCATTTCCCAACATACATCCTTCTCCAATAACCAATCTTACAACATACTAATTCTTTTATACTCAGACCTATGAGGTCTTATTTATACATAAAATCCATGGAGGAATGGATGAAACTGAATCCCCAAGCTAAGAAAACATTTTTTACAATTTTAGGATAAATCCCAAAAATCTGTGTTTTTTAACAATTTGGGTAGATTCGAGTTAGTCCCCCACCCATATCTCCCAAAACAATTCTAATTTTGAAAAACGAACCACACAATACTCAATATGTCATAATATGGACAAAACCCATGTATTAGAATTTCTAGATCTGATACCATATGCACGGAAATACATGCGCAAGTTGGTAGTTTGAGTTTTTTGCTAATTTTGGCATAATCATTCCCTCTGAGATGGAGGTCCACAAGTTTGAGCTGGGTGAATTCTGACTCATGTTTCCATATGAAAACATCACTCTGGAAAAAACCCATGAGCCCGATTTTCTTCTAGAAGCATTCAAAAATTATGAATTGTGTCTAGTACCAGATTAGCACAGGCTGGTACCAGAATAGGTGGAGCCTTGGTATTGGAATAGACTGAGTAATAGATCATACTTCTTAAGAGTCAAAGTGATTATGATCATACAAAATCAACTATTTTAATTGAATTAACTCAAGAAAATTAAACAAAACATGCCTTAATCATAAGTTACCTCTTATGCACATGAACAAGGTCATCAAGTGTATTTATGGAGGAAACAATCAATTAGATAAACATAGCATAGGTAGAATAGGCTCAGATAGAGGGTAATATAGGGCATTAGAACTGTCAAAAATGAGACTCAACATTTATTACTGACCGATTATGGTGAACCAGAAAGTTATTAAGAGGTAATGCATGTAGAAGCTAAAAAGAAGTGGGAGCAAGGAATGAAAGAGGAAATGGACTCCTTGGTAAATAATCAATACTTGGGACTTGGTTGAGTTTCCTGCAGAAAAAATAACATTGTAGAATAAATGGGTTTACAAGTTGAAGGAAGAACATGGAGGAAAAAAAGGGTACAAGGATAGACTTGTTGTAAAGGGGTTTTCAGAAAATAAAGGTATAGATTTTGATGAAATATTTTCTCCTGTTGTTAAGATGACTTCAATTAGGACTATTTTAATTCTTGTGGTAGTAGAATATTTGCATATTGAATAGTTACATGTAAAAAAAAAAAATCTCAATGGGGATTTGAAGGAAGAGATTTATATACAGTAGCCACAGGGGTATGAGGTCAAAGGAAATGAAAACTTGGTATGCAGGTTGAAGAAGAGCTTGTTTTTATAGAAACTTTTGCCTCACTCCATGCATCTTGCTTGGATGGCCTTCCATTTCCCTATATAGACTTGAAGTCCCATTTTTTTCACTCCAGATCCAAAAATACATATTTTTGTACACATATGTGCCCTACCAGTTAGACAACTAGTGTATACGCAGGTTAATCCACTACAACCCGTGTACAACAGGTTTGGTGCTAAAAAATTAAAAAATAGGTCGGTTTCCCCTGCACATTCTATATAACTCTCTCTCTGTCCCCGCCTACTATCTCATCTCCTCGCCCCCTTTGCTGATGTCGTGGGAGTCTCTCTAGTCATTGCGGACCTATGTCTACATAAAAAAGAAATTGTTTATACTTGATGCCATACACAAATATTTTTGTTTTTATTTTTCCTTTATCAAAATTGAAAAACACAAAATATGAAATATATAAAAACCATTTCTTACCAATATCTGTATAGGCAGATCTTTGTGGAAATGGCATGTCAGGGTCCCCTCTGTATTCAATCCCTTCGTAAGTATAGTTGTCAATGGCTATGACCTGTCAGTGCCACCAGTGAAAGAACTCATTATTATAAGGGGTTGGCACCTTACCACCTCCTATTCGCCTCATCACAATGGTCCATTGTGACATGGCTGGATCATGTATTCTGTGTGGAGTAATCTCTTCTCTTGGGATCAAACCTAGAACCCTATCAAAGAAAAAACTACATAGTATGGATGCAAAACCAAAATTCCTCATTTTCCCTTGTTTGTAATCCACCAACTGGCTCTTCGTGTTGGCCACTAGTGAGGTACACCATTCATAAACAATCTGTCTTAAACACTCCATCACATAGAACATGAGTGGCCTTGATGCTTGGTGCAATGAGTTTGACCCTCATATCCGGGTGAGTACAAGAACAATGATCTTTAGACTCAGGTTCTCGATCATTCTGATAGGGAGTTGGATTCATACTTTATTTGTGGCTACAACACAATGGGTGGATATGTACTCCTCCATAGTCATACCACCTCCAACCCCTTAGGCCTTGAGATTCACCATCTCGCCCCAGCAAGACAATCATGTGATAAAGTATATGTCATCCACTCCAATTCTTAATAAATTCCCATCATGATTGAAGGCCTCTGTATTTGGTTCCCAATACTTTATCAACAACTAGAGCAACCTCACTTGAGCCCTCATTCCTTTGATGGCCCAAAATTTATAGAGCCCACATCGTTTCAAATCTTGTTGGGCCCTTGTGTCTCTTTCTACTATTGCATCCACCTCCTCATGCTACTTTTCCCTCCATTCAATAATCATCCTACAAAGGAAAGATCAATTTTTGAGTTAATCCCTTTCAAAATATTATCCGCAGAATTATACATGGGCTAACCTTATGACAGTCATGTATATGGATTGATATACGTGTGTAGGGTTCACTTTTCCCACGTGTATGAGGTCGTATACGGGACTCGATGAACTGTCACCCGCGTACAACCTAGTTTCTATGTAATGGTCTCTAATACTCAAAAAATGGCAGGGATGATTTTAAGGATGGAAATTTATTTTTAAACATAGAAACCTTGGAGAATCTTACTAATCCTTCATATGCCAACTATAAATGTTTGGCGAAATTTTTGTAAAAATATTCAAATTTATAAGGATTTTATATAGTTTTTATAAAATTTTGGTGATTTTTAAGTTAAATAATTTTATCCTATAGAATTTGGGTGAATCATTTTTAAAATAGCGAATCTTTTTTTTGGAAAACCATGGAAAATTAGCCCATGAGCGAAATTTAGCCCCTAAAATCACCCATGAAAAATGGGGACAAAAACTAAAATGTAAACCATTGAAATGGAAATAAATGGGATGAGAACTTAGTCCAGACGGTTTCAGATTCTGTTGATCGTAGCTCCCATAATCTCCATTGGAATATCGTGGGTAAAATGGCCTCAAAAGCACTATCTGGGTGAAAAACTCAAATGGTATGGTAAAATTTATTATTTTTACTATTAAAAGAACATTTTCACCCACTCTTTATAGTTTTACCCTATATTTTCTATTTTGGGCCCTATGGATTAATAGTGCAGTGAAAAGACTTATCTTTAAGTGGTTTTGTCCAAGGTTTTTAACGGATTTCCAACGTCGTATCGCCAGTTTGCGCCTATAGAAAGTATATTATTCCACAGACATATAGGATAGGTTTTTACTCTACTTTGCATTCTTGCATCATCATATGAACATGATTCATACACCCTAGGTACAAACCCATTTCTTAGCAACACAAAACCTTCTCATTGATATTAGAAGTGTCGTTATTAAGTGGTAGAGACTTACCAAACATGGGTACCCTCGTTAGAACCCTTTTTTTCATTTTGTGACCATGCAGAAGCTATTCCATAGGACCGAGAGTTACTTATAGTCCCAATATGAATTTGCATTCGAATCCCATTTTCTTATTCACGAGCATTATGACTATTACCTATGGGACTCCCCCCGAGTCTTGGTTAATCTCTTTTTCGACTCCCGAAAAAATGAAAAACATTGCCGAGTGAACTTGTCTCTTTCATGCTCGTTAAATTGTTTTGAAAGGATGTCTATTTGGTATAAGTTTAACCATTTTTCCAGAAAAAGTAGACTACTTACGAAAAAGGAATACTCTAGTTGCCATTAGCTAGAAGAGTTCTCCTGGGTATTATTTTATACTTTTTCGGGCCTATGGGACTAAATATATGAAAAATTACATTTTTTGAGTTAAGTTTTAATTGCATTCCATCGTCCTTCTTGCATTTTTGAGCCTATTGTCGAATCTCAGTTTCTCGTTATAAGCCTCTTGCCTCAACAATTTGCATCACTAGCCAAGCAGTTCCTTCCATATATCCTTTGTAGCTTGACACCCTTTACTCATAGAGGAAACATCCCCTCGAGTGTCCATGCCCTGCATCCACTTCCTTGGATTGAGCATAGGTATGTTTCACTTCTTGGAACTAGTTTCTTACTTGCGACACACATTTCCTCTCCTGTATCATATCATTTATTTGCCTATGAAAAAAAAAAAAAGACGGGAGTGAAAAGAATATTATCTCTTATCGACATTAGCTGTGTCACCTTTTAATAGATCACAAACTATTGAGTCCATCTTCATCCAAGGTTTGGGTTTATCATTACCTTAGGAAGCTGAGCTCGTTACATAGATTTTACTCCTTTGACTAGTTATTCTTCTAGTCCCTATGGAGATATTGTCGATTCCTCATGCATCACAATATTTTTTCAATGATCACTATTGAGTCTATGTTTCCCGAGTTATCCATATGTCTCATGATCATGTTCCAAGGAATTTTAAATCCCGTGTCATCCATTTCTTAGAACTCTTAACTTTGCATGTCGGCCATACCCTTAGTGTATCTTAGAATCACATGAATTTGTTGTCCCACCTTACACCCTGGGACTACTTTCATCATTGGTAGGTAACCTTGAAACCAACAAATGACATCTCTTCATTGGTCATTTACTGGGGGGTTTCCCTTGTGTTCGAAGGAAATAAATTTATTCACACATTGGTATTCATGCAGTGTCTTGAATTTCATTAGTCTTACGTGTGGTCTCCTCATCTTTGTTGAAAATTTTCCTTGTTGGATGTTATTCAGAGGGTCTCTTTCATGCACTACATGCATCTGGTGTATGTGAGATACGCACATGGTCATTGGTTCATCAACATCCTATTCATCTGAGTTCCTCCTAATCATCAATATATTTCTTTGTACCTTGTGTTGGATGATGAGAGATGTGTTAATGCTCTCGTTTCAGTGGGTCTCCTTTCATAAAATTCAACTCATCTATTCTAGGAATGAGACCTAGATTCCTATGAGTACCTAGAGGCTTGTAGTCATCAATGGCAGGTTCTCCCACAATTGATAGTTGGGAATACATCAATTTCTCTAGATCGATGGATTCTTCAAGTGTTTGACCTCAATTCCCTTATTCACACTTGTATAATGTACTTGGTGCCTTGACACCTACTTTCATTATCAGTGGGTTATGTTGTGTTTGTTAAAGGTATACCAGGTAATCAAATGAAGTCTCATTGTGTTCGACTTCAACTCCTCTATTCACATGATGAAAACTTGCACCTTTGGTGGACATTTTAGAAGACCTCCACCTTACAGTAGTAGCATCCCATATATGTTGTTGTCTTTCATTAGACCAGTACCTATATGACTTCAATGATCATGCAAGATCAGATTGTACTCCATTGTATACAAATATTTTCAATTGATTTTGAGACTGGACTCCATTGTGTCTTTTTTGTGACTATCACAGCCTATGACATATGTCCACTTTGTATTTCCTATTCATGGCCATGAACAACTATTTGATATATATCCACATGGATCTACAGTGTAATTTAGATTGACATACATGTGTACAAAGTATTTATGGATTGTGATATGCTCATGAGTAACAAGTACTTCCAACGGATTCTTCATTACTCAACTTTTGGGAACTATAATATATTTCAGCCAACGCAGATACTCCTATGACCTCACACATTAGGGGGCATCTGTTATAACAAATTTTTCCTCACTCTATGCATCTTGCTTGGATGGCATTCCATTTCCCTCTGTGGAATTGAATTCCCCATTTTTGTTCACTCTAGAGCCAAAAAATACATATTTTTGTACACATATGCACCACACCAGTTAGGCAACTAGCGTATACATAGGTTTCTCCACTATAGCCCGCGTACATCAGGTTTGGTTCTAAAAAAATAAAAATATGTCGGTTTTCCATGCCATGTCATGTGATCCATGATCCTTGACCTTCTGTATACTAGAAATTCTCTAACTAGACCCTTTAATTCCATTTGGAGGCTATAAATTGGCCCATATCCAAGCCTTGCATAATAAACAATTCAACATTGAGAGAAAATACACTCTGAAGAAATTTCACTTCATATTGAGTCTACATCCCTTTGTCCTTGAAAGTATGAACTTCTTGTGTTCAACCCCCAAGCTCTTCCTACTTTGTGATGGATAACCTCATTGACTCCTACATGTGATCTTGCCTTTATGGAGTAATGAACTGGTGGAGGCCCAGCTGGAGGGAATTAGTTTCTTGGTTCCAATATGTGGTGTTACAAACATTTTTCACATGTGTACTTATGTTGATTATATTAATAGAAATACTATTTTCTCGTCCAATTGATATCTTGAAAATATTTGAATTACTTTCCATGGGCATATTTTTCATGTATGTTAATGGATTATGCTAAGATGGAATTATATATCATCACCACATGCTTGTGTATATTGGTTTTTGAGGACTTGTAGGTATAAATATTTGGGTCGCATGCTCAACAATGGTCTTCTTCGAATGTCTGAAAAAGGTAGGCTTCTAGCCTTGTATTGTTAGCATTTCATTTATATAGCATAATTGAGATTAGAGTTGATTTCTGGGTGTCATTCCATCTGTTGTGGTTTTCCCCTAGCCATAGAGAGATTTTTCTCATAACACTTGTATGGCCTAAAGCAAGCTCCAAGTAAATTGTATTTGAATTTTGACATGTTTATGACAGAACAAGGTTATAGTAGATGTCATTTTGATCAATGTGTTTATTTTAAAAGGCTAGAAAATGGAAGCTATATTATCTTTCTATTGTATGTATATGACATTCTTGTTGCAGGGTCTAATATGCAGGATATAAATGTGCTCAAGAAGAAATTAGCTAATTCATTTGTGATGAAGGATTTGGGTGTTGCAAAGAAAATCCTTGGTATGTGAATAACAAGAGATAGGAAAAATCACAAATTGGCATTGTCTCAGGGTGAATACATAGAGAAGGTGTTGGAGAGGTTTAGAATGCAGAATGAAAAACCAGTTAGTACACCTTTGGCTAGCCATTTCAAATTAACTAAGGAAATGTGTCCCAAGACAAAAGAGGAGATATAATACATGTACAGGGTCCCTTATTCATCAACAATTGGCATCTTGATGTATGTGATGGTTTTCACAGGACAAAATATTACACATGCAGTGGGAGTTGTGAGAAGGTATATGAAAAATCCAGGTAAAGAACATTGGGAGGCAATAAAGTGGATTCTCTGGTATTTGAGAGGTACTGTTGCTCATGCATTATGTTTTGGAGGTTCAGACACTGTTCGACTAGGCTATGTTGATTCAAATATGGAAGGTGATAAAGATAGCAGGAGGAGCACCACAGGGTATGTTTTTACTGTAGGTGGAACAACAATAAGTTGGATTTTGAAACTGCAAAATGTTGTTTCACTTTCAACAATGGAAGCATAGTATGTTTTTGCTATAGAGGCTAGTAAAGAGATGATTTGATTATAAAGGTTTATGGAGGAATTGGGAAAGAAGCAGGAGAATAGTAGGTTGTATTGTGACAACAAGAGTGTCATTCATCTTGCAAAGAAATCATCCTTCCATTCTAAGACTAAGCATATACATCTTAGGTACCATTTCATATGATCCATCTTGGAGTATGGACATTTGAAGTTGGAAAAGATACATACAAGTCAGAATCCTGCAAACATGTTAACAAAGGTAGTAACCATGGAGAAACTGAGTTCCTACTTAGTTTCAGTTGGCCTTCAAGAATGAAGGTGAAGATGAGAAATTTTCTAGGTCCAAGGTGGATCATAGTCCAGCAGGTACAACAATAATGGAGTTTTTGTGATCATTCTCCAAGTGGGATATTGTTGGTTGTGGAGCCTAATTATCTTCCTAATTCATGTGCATGTCAAAGAAACTACAGGATACACAATTCATGCCCCCCGGGCCATGAATGGTCCAAATTTTTTGTTTTCTTCAATTCAAATATTGTAATTTTGTATTCAATATAGACCGTTCATTATAAGGTCACAGATCTGATGGTAGAAGTTATGTTATTGTTTTTTTCCCCAGAACGAAACCCTATTTTATGAGGGAATTGTATTGCGGTTGTGTGCTATGGAAAATATTGTATTATGAGAGAGGAGACTGTGAGAGAAATAAGAGGAAGTTACAATGAGTGTGTTGTAGGTTGTATTCCTTCATTTTGATGGATAATAATAAAGGAAGGACCTTGAAATTTATCTATTGGGCGTAGCCCACACTCGTTGAACCATGTATATTTGTGTGTCTAATGTATTGTGTATCTTATGTGTTTCATTTCCACATTTGTTTGTTTTATTGCTCTGCGATCCTGTTTTTTCTAGCATTAGACACAATATAAAGAATGCTAAATTGATCGCATGCACTAAAAACTATGTTATATGAGTTTCCAAAACATGGGTTAGGAGGTTGGGATGTGTGTGTGTGTGTGAAATAGATGGATAAAAAGGAATGTTATTAAAGAAGGGATTTTTTGGAACATAGCTCAGTTGTTCCTTCTTCACTCCATGTGGACCCTTGCTTTGTGGTATTGAAAACTATGAAATGTATTGAGTTGGAATTTTCGCATGTGCTTTCTGACCTGCGATATGATGATATATGATTTGATTGATGGTTATCATAGGATTATAACAAGTTGGAGTATGAACATTACACAATATTGTTGTTTTTTTGTGAGCCCATATTTTGTTTTTGTAGTCTTTCTTTCACCATTCATTCTTTGAGTGAACCTATTCAGTGAACTGTCATGTCTAACATCTATAATGGTGCCCCTACCTTTCATTGTGCCTAGTAAAACTCCAATATAATTAGGAATAATGGATGGAATGAACCCACCAGATTTTTTTTATCAAGAAACAATAAAATTAAGACATATGAGGTCCCGCTCAAGGTACTTGAAACATCTTCAAATTAAATAGTCATTAAAATGATTTGGATAACATACCTCCCCTAATCGCAACTCGTCCATCATTATGTTTGTCTAATAACTGCAGTGCCAATTCATTCAACCTCCATATATCTCTAAAATGAATACAACTCATATTGGTAGAAATGTTTACTATAAGATTCATTTTTATGTGAATGTTAGAACATACCTTGACAGTGATTCGAAGCACCTTATAAGCCTTGTTTTTTGGACTAGCCCCTCATCATCCTAGATTCAAACATGGATTTACTCGATGAGAACAAACTGAAAATGAGATATATTAAATAGAACTCCTAAATAAGATCCTCTTGGTTTCAAGAATAATTTATTCGATCCATATAATATTGGAGAAAACCTTCCTCGATCTGAAGGAGCAACAATGAAGTCAACATTGACTATGTTGCTACTCCGTTGGATCGAGGGAGGTTTGCTCCAAGATTAAACAACTCCAATAAATTATTCTCTATTGAACAATGCCAACCACGTGAATATTAAAGTTCCTATGGCCCCTCCCCCCTCACATCAATCTCAATTCCCCAATACCCAGTCTATATTATAAAAGAAAATATGCATTAAAAATATTCAAAATTGATAAAAAAAAAAGTGATTGTAAAGCTAAGCAAGAAAGCTAAGATGAAATAAGTACAAAGTTGTTTGATTTCATTTTTCTTTGAACATAAGCACTACAAATTAATAGAATTTGATTTGTTTATCTCTCTATCCATATTTTACTAACATAAGTACAAGAAAGTATGCAATAATTCATTCAAAGGCAATGCAACAAAAAGTATGCAATAACTCATTCAAATGAATATGTCATAAAAAATGTGTTTTATTTGAGAAAGGAAAGATATGGGCCGGTCTCTTTTAGAAATGAAGACTCAACCAAAATCATTGGAGGAGGCACAATCAATATTGCAAATAAGGATACCAAGGAAGAAAATATTCTACTAGTGGAAGATATGAAACACAATCTTTTGAGTGTAAGTCAAATGTGTGAACAAGTTCACAAACTTGTATTTAATTCACAAAAATGTGAGATAAGAAAAGCAGATTCAGGCAAAGTGGTGGAGTCAACTATGAGAAATCCAAGCAACATATATGTACTAAGTGAAATTGGAAAGGAAAAGTGTTGTTTAGGAAAGGACGATCAAGTTTGGCTATGGCACAGAAGAATGGGTCACATGAATTTTGATAATATTGTCAAGGTCAGAAAAAGGGAAGCAATCAGAAAAATGCCCCAGATCATGAAGCCAACCGACACTTTATGGAAGCATTGTCAAAAAGGAAAGAAAACCAAGACCAATTTCAATTCAAAGGAATACTCCACAACAAAATCATTGTAAATTGTGCATAATGATCTAGTTGTACCAACTAGAACAAAGGGTTTGAAAGGTGAGCAGTATTTTATTCTATTGGTTGATGATTATACAAGAATGATTGTAGTTTGTTTTCTTAGGAATAAGTCAACGGAATTTAAGAACTTCAAGATACTTCAAAGGAATTTATGGACTTCTAAAGTAATCATGGGATTAAAAACAAATTCTTCATTTCTATGACACTACAACAGAATGGAGTCGTCTAAAGGAAGAATAGGATAATACATGAAATGGATCAAACTATGTTAATGGATTCCAAGTTGATAGATGTCTTTTGGGTAAAGGCAATGCATACAAAAATTCACATTCAAAACAAAGGAATGATCAGAAACAATAGTGATAAAAATCCTTATGAGCTATGGAAAGGAATACCAATGAATTTGAATCATTTCATAGTTTTTGGAAGCAAATGATACATAAAAAGAGAAGATGCAAGAACAGGAAAGTTTGATTCTTGTGTGGAAAAAGACATACTTTCTGGGTACTTGTTGGGTATGTTTGATGAGACAGGTGGACGAAGGATAAAAGAAGAAGTCAAGGACTCATTGGAACATATTCATGAAGAAGAAGTAACAAAAGAGGAATATGAAGAAGAGTAGTCAAAAGAAGAGCAAGAACAAAAAGATCTTCAAGCTCCTCCAAAGACACCTAGTAGAAGAATGCAGAAAAATCATCCATCAAATCAGATTATTGGGAATAAAGATTTAAGATCTGAAACCATAAGAAGAATTTATTCACTAGAACAACTGCACCTAACACTAATATCTACAATTGAGCCAAGTAGTTTTGAAGAAGCCAACAAGGATGAATTTTGGATCAAAGCCATGGATGAAGAGTTAGATCAAATAGAGAAGAATGAAACTTGGGAATTGGTTCCAAGGCCAAGGAACAAGAGTTTGATCAGTATAAAGTAGTTCCTTGTAAACAAATTGAATGAATATGGACAGGTTACCAGGAACAAAGCAAGATTGGTATGTAAAGGATATGCCCAGGTTGAAGGTATAGACTTTGAAGAGATGTTTTCCCCAGTTTCCATAATGGAAGAAATTAAATTGATCCTCACTTATGCATTCTCCAAGAATATTAAATTGTATCAGATGGATTTGAAATCATCCTTCCTAAATGGGGAACTAGATGAAGAATTCTACATTGAGAAACCATAAATATTTCAATTGTCAGAGAATGAAAATTATGTTTGTAGGTTGAAGAAGGCCTTGTATGGTTTTAAAGAGGCCCCCATAGCATGATATTCCACACTCTATAGATACTTAAAACAAAAATGTTTCAGGAAAAGGAATGTAGACAACAAACTCTACATCAAGGTAAATTAAGATAGTACTTTGTTAATTGAAGTTTATGTTGATGATATTATCTTTGGAAGTGATGATGACATGATGAGCCAAAAATTTGCAATGGATATGTAGGATGATTTCGAAATGTCATTACTTGGAGAATTATATTTCTTTTTGGGTCTTCAAACATGTCAAAGAAAATAAGGAATTTTTATCTCTCAAACCAAGTATATCAGAGAAATTCTAAAGAGGTTCGGAATGGAAGATTTTAAACGAGTCAATACTCCTATGCAAGCCAATTATAAGTTAAGTAAATATGATGATTCAAAGGCTGCAGATCAGAGGAAGTATAGGTCAATGATTGACAACTTACTTTATCTGACAACATCCACACTAGATGTAATGCAAACATTTGGATAGGTGGCATGCTTTCAAACAACACCAAAGGAATCACATGTTTTAGCAGTAAAGAGGATATTCAAATATCTCAAGGGAACAATTTTTTTTTTATTATGGTATCCAAAAGGAAAGGATATATCACTTATTTTCTACAGAGATGCATATTGAGAAGGTTGCATTAATGACCGAATAAGTACAAGTGGAGCAACTTTCTACTTGGGTGAGTGTTTGGTATCTTGGCTAAGCAAGAAACAATCATCATTATCATTGTCTACAACCGAAGAAGATTATATAGTAGCAACAACATGTTGTACACAAGTCCTATTGATGAAAAAAACATTGATAGATATATAGGTTGCGTATGATGAGCCCATTTTGATATATTGTGATGATAAAAGCGCCATCAATATCTCAAAGAATCTAGTGATGCACTCTAATATGGATCACATTCCAATCAAGTTTCATTTTCTATGGGAACATGTTGCAGAGAAGAACATTTGAGTTGAGTATGTTGGGACCAAATAGCACATTGTAGACATCTTTACAAAATCACTTCCAAGGGAATATTTTGAGTATCTTTGCCAGAAACTTGACATAGTTTCTACCCCACAATGACTTTTGAATGCTACTCTTATATGTATTATATTTCCACGAGGAAGCACCATGAAGAGGACAATTTAGTTAGGGGGAGGATCTCCAAAGAGTACAATTCAATTTGGGGGAGCATCCCAGGGAGAGTTCAGTCAAGGGGAGCAACCTCGATGAGAAGTTTCCTTTTTCATTGATGTCAAAGGGGGAGAGATTCATCATATGCATGGAGAGAGAGAACAAAATCATGATTCCAGAGGGAGCGATGGTCATAAGGGAAACATGAGTGACATGAATTCAATGTTTCATCAGAGTGTTTCCATCAATGTCAAAGGGGGATATTTTTTATTAATTAGGTTGGTTCTCATTGATGCCAACCATTGAAGAAAGTCCGGTAGAAAATTCTAGTAGCCCCAATAATTTGGTTAAGGAACCCAAGTTTGTTTGAGGAATAATGTAATGAATATTAGTAAATTGGTAGATGAGACTATTCTAGATGGATAGCACATGTCGTGTAGTTTATGGTGATATGTGGTATGTCACTTAGTTCCTCACAGTTGAGGAGATATGTCTTAGTGAAGTTGGAGAACCCTCATGAGTTATCTAGAAGCCCATAGAAGGTCAAAGAAATCACATTATTTTAGAAGCTCCTTGAAGTATTTTACTAGTCAAAGTGGTTACAACTAGGAGTTAATCATGAGTTAAGTTTTTGCAATAAGAAAATAATTAAAAATAAATTAGTTGCAACTAGAAGTGGTGAGTTTACTATTTGTGGATAAAGTGGTTGCAAGTAGGTAAAGTAGTTTAAAGTGGGTTAGCCATAAAAGATGGAAGTTGGGTAAAACAATTAGAAGATAACCCCTAAATGAATCTACTTGGAGAGTATAAATAAGAGAGAAAGGGTCTCTTATTAGCACCTATTGAGCACATTGAATATCTATTATTGTGAAAATTTTATTGCAGGTACTCATTGATACATCTAAAGTTGCACAATTATGAGGAAGCGAAGGTGGAAGGACAAAACATTTTCATGGCCATAGTGGAGTGTGATAAGTTCGCTAAAATCCAAGTTAGGTTCATCCCCACGGGTCACCCAGTAGATGTCCCATGAGGCACCCCCATGGGTTGAGTATAACCTATCACACGAGGCCCCACTGGACATCTCGCCTGCATCATGCGCAACACTACCAAAATTGAAGGTTGAGGCATGGTCCAAGTTACAGAGGCTGAATATAGGTTAAAGGAAGTGTGACTGTGTTCATGAATGACATATCAAGCTACACGATTAAAAAGGTATGTTATATTATTATGTATAGTTGGATGTTGTTGTTTACATGAGATATTATAATGGGAGATTAAGGATTTTCCCTAGAGAGGTTGTTGGTTGTATGGCACATGATGTATGAGACAATAATATAGAAATACAATGTTGGTATGTCTGGCAGTTATCATTGGTACATCTTGTTAGGTTTATTGTTAAGGCATATCTTGTATTTCTTGGTACATGGTTGAGGGATTTTGGTTGAGTGTTGATGAAGTTTTTGGTATAGTTTGAGGTTGCATAACAATGAGGGTTTGATTTCTGGTTGATTTGAGGGTTATTACACATGATTATGATTGTATGCACATGTATGTCACATGACTAGAGAGGCATAGATGCACATGGTATGAGTTATATTATTGTCATATTGGGTATGATATCTATGTTAGCAAATATGATCTGTTGAGGAGATTATTGGTATAGGTTTTTTCTATATGTTGGTATAGGTTATTGGTACAGGTTGATTATAGGTTATTTGTATAGGTTGACTACATGTTATTGGCATAGGTTGAATACACGTTGTTGGTACAGATTGGTATAGGTTTATAATGGCATATTTCATAGTGACAGTGTGATAGTGGTTTCATCAGTTATTTGGCACTTATATTTTAGGGTGGTTGGACAGGGAAAGGATTGGTGGTTGTATCCATATTCGAGTTGTAGCCAAAGAAAAAAGGGGATTGTAGCCTCCTTCTGGTTAGAGCTAGAGTGTAACACCCTATTTCCCCCAGTCTGTAAAAATAACTATACTGGCCAAGTATTGTGGCAAACTCAAAAATGTGAATGTGTGATGTAAATAGACCTTGTGAAAAAGGTCAATGAATGTGAATAATATTATGAATATATATTGCAGGACTGTTGAGAGGGGAATATGATGAAAAAGAGACCACGATGGCTAGATAAAGGTGGTGGAAGCCACCTGGAATGGTGGCGTTAACTTCCACCAAAAACCAATACCGTATTTGGTCTTCACTGGCCCGGAGAACCAAGAGTGGCTCATTGGCCCGAAATTAATTACTCGTAGGTTGGTAGGTGGATGGCTCCTCATGCATAATGAGGGATGGGGGTAAAATCGCCCATCCGTGGGGTCTTGACACCTGACCACCAAGAGGGAAATCGTGCCACACGCAACCTTGAAAGAGGGAAATGCATGAGGAAGAAGCGCAGAGGGGGCAGACGTGAGGGAGGAAGAACTCTGGAAAAATATGTAGAGTGAGTGATAGCAGAGAAGAAGGAGAGTAACCTTCATTCTCAGTCACTGGAAAATAGAGACATAGTCTCGCAGTATCATGGTCTCATCTCGGGGGTGGCTAGTGGTAAATCCGTTGGGAGTCGTTGATCCTATGGTTGGGTGGAAATGAGCACCCCTCTCAGTAGTTGCATCACCTATGGTTTTTTTCTGATAACTGTTTTTCCTCTAGCATATTGAAATATATATATTCTGACATTTATGCTCATAAGATGTGAAATTGTGAATGATTTCAGTGTAAGAATGTATGTATGGTGTTTTGATCAGTGCTGGTAGTTGCAATTTTATAATGGAAAGACTACGTATGGCTCATGTTTTCATAAATCGCTATTTATATGCATACTGATCTAATTTGGACTTCACGTCTGGTTCTCGAGAGAGAGATACCCTTATCTGCCTTAGATAGTACCCTGGGTAAACCTTCCCATAGAGATACCCTCCTTGAAAATCCCATCAAGAACCTGGAAAGAGGATTTGAAGGCACAAGGCCTTAGTAACCCTGCACGAGGAGGAACCATCCTCTTGAAATCTCGAGATGGTTGTGTAGGGATAAGTATCGTTTGACGGGTGAAATCCTGTTGGAAGATCTGCGGTCATTCATGGTCATTAGATTGGAAGGAGAAGAGGGGGCGTTAAATGCCTCAACCCCTTTCCTTTTTTTTCATGAGTAGCGTTAAAGGAATACCTCAGGAGAGGTAGTGCAGTTATGCACAGGCTCCCTGTAAAAAAAGTAGAGACCGAGACCCACTCAAGTCCTAGAATTGATGAAGGAGAGCAATAGATGTGTTGAAGACTCTTTTAAGAGTCAAACCTAGGAGAAAGAGTGAAAAGCTCCAAAATCCCTCATAGTTGATGAATCTCAGGCCAGATAGCACCTGGTCGGATGCACAGACCCTGTAGGAATTCACAGAGGTCGAGGAAATCTTTCATGGATTTAGAGTAGAGAAGCTCAGGAGGGATAGTACCATTTTGTGCATGGAGCCATAGCTGCGAAGGTCGCAGAGGAGAAACAAAGGCCGATACCTTTGATACTTAAGCAATATTCCAAGGAGAATGAAGATAAGTGCATGCTCAAGGAAGAGATACAACTGTCGTTAGATTACCTGGAGTGAAACATATCTGGGTCATCAAAAATGTATGTCTAGACTCGCGCAGAAGAGAGAAGAAATGGATGGTAGAGACACTTCGAGATAGAAGTGGCGAACAGCCGATAACCGTTGGATCTTGCAGAGTTGCAAGGTATTTAGGGTTGGGTGCTTCAACCCACAAAGTCGTGAAGTGTGAAACACGAGGAGGAAAATATGAACCATTGAATCCAGGAATGGGAGGACCATTGGATCAGAACTCTGTGGAGATATCGTATATCAGGAGTTCGGGGGTTTGGAGGTTGGAAGGGGCCACTTTCGATTGTAGAAGTCATGAAGTGCCGAGAGCCAAGGATCGTGAGAACATGTGGCACCTCCATTAGGAGGGTCCCGCATGGTCAACAGGTGGACACATGTCACCTGGGAAGGAGTCAACATTCTGTTGAATTTCGCGTCTCATAGGTTCGCGAGATAGGAGCACAAAGGCTCGACGCCCCAACTCATGAGGTTGTGAGTTGCGAGAAGTACAAAAAGGAATTCAAACCATCACTGATTTTTGTGTCTTGGGACTTTGGAGAAGAAGAGAAAGAAGGTTCGATGCCCCTACTCACGAGGTTGCGAGTAGCGAAAAGTGTCAAAGGGAAGTCAACTATCGCCTTTCGGGGTTTATCAGAGTTGCAAAAATTGATTCTTTGGTAGCGCTGAGTCGTGAAGAGAGAAAGGACGTCATACTGGTTAGGCCTGTGGCCATAACCACCAATCAGATGAGTGTGGTTAAGGGATGGCAGGGTCTGTATCAGGTCCCATAGGGACTTGGGGAATTCTATTCTTCAAAGAAAATAAGAAAAGGGGCGAAAAGTTTTAATTGTCGTAGTGGGTGTGTTACACAGAGAATTGGGGAGTTGGATATTCCCTTAGGTTGTAGCCTGGAAATATAGGGGGTTGGAGACGCCTTCTAGTTGTAGCTAGAGAACAAAGGAAGTTGGTGCTTCCAATGAATGTACTTCTTAAAGACATATAAGAAAAAACATTATGTGTTTTTCTCCTACATGGGTTTTCCGTGTAAAAATACTAGTGTACTGTGTATATGTATGATTTCTCATTGTTCATGGTTTATTTATTTTTCACTTGTTCAATAATCTTGGTAAATTGATCATAAAGTTAACAACACTTATATATTGTGTTAAAAAAGGATTAAAAAAATCTATTACTAATTCACCCTCCCCTCTCAGTAATCCAACATGATAATACAAAATCATCGATATCATATAAAAAAATTGGGTTCCTATCCTTGAATGTTTATAAATAGATTGATACAAAAAGGATCATAGATAATCTATGTCAAGGGCCCTACCCTGACATGTGTGTTTCTATAACACACAAGGATGTTGGATAGATTCTAGAATATTCATACTGTTAGCACCAGAAGTCACCTCTGGATTGCGGCAGAGGTAAGCCTATTACCCATCAGGTTATGTCATGGTTAATGGATTTAAAGAGGTCAAATGGGGAACACTCAAGAGAATATCATTTTAACTCAGAAATCTAGGGTGGTAAGAACAAGCAAATAAGGTATTGATCAACTTCAGCCAGTAAGTTGTAGTAAGGGTGAGTAGGAGGAAGAAATTGAGGAGAAGATGTAAAGGTCTACTCCAGACATCAAGGTTTCTAGCATGCCTAAGGAGAAAAAACTCTAAAAACAAGATCCTCTTGAATTCAGGGTTTCAAGAAACTGAAAACGCTATAACTGCACTGCAATCAAACATCCATTACAACACAGTCGCAACAATCCATGTGAATCCTTTGATCATGAATATTCAGTATCAGACGTAGATAAGATGGAAATAGAAGTTGGTTTTCATTAAACAAGAAATATCATATCAAGTTGCATAACCAAAGAACTAGAGCTTCATAAAAACATTACAATATGGGAGCTTAGCTCGACCATCGACCTTAACAAAATAGCAAAATTGAGTATATATACTCAAAACTATTGCAACTACCAGGAGAGTCATCGTACCCCTATATTTAAAGCTTCCAGTCAGTGCCCGCTCTTTCATATTGTGTGGGAATTATTTTGTTAGACACAAGCTCAGATCAACATGGGTTTTGTAGGAAAATTTGCTCACAGGAGTACCACGGGTTGACAGTTCAGTCCCCACGGTCGAACCTTCCATACCTTCCATTTATGGAGTGAGCTGAGGTTTCAACCACCACTCCTTTTTTCATTAACTTCCTTCATCGGGATTAGGACGAGACTTAACTCCTAGGGATATACCATGCGCTTCTAGCGGCCCTTTGAGTCAACCCGACACCTTGAAACCATGATGGTCTTGTTCTTTAACTCACATGGGAATCTTCGACTTTTGGTGCAGGTATCATGAAATTCACACTCTTTCCTTCGCGCTCCCAAAGATCCTGGTGCCAACTTCTCCTTTTCCATATTTTTCCTGCATGTGACCTCGGGCCATGACCATGGGCCCAACTCTTGGGCACATCGTGATTTCACATTTCAGGGGCCTTCCCATCACTTGACTACACTCTCCCGATACCTGATATTATGAAATTTCCCTTCTTCAAATCAATGGTCGGATCTGCTATGCATCCGACGGCCATGATTTCTTCCTTGAAACTTCACCTTAGCCAGATCTACACTATGGGCACCAACCTTTCCTCCTAGACTAGCTTCCACATGACCTCGGGTTGTGACCATGGACCCAACTCCTAGGAACTTCGCAATTTCTCATTTCGGGAACTTGTGCCTTGCTCCATGTTGAAACCTCGGACTCGCAAAATCATGATTTATCTTATCTTCTGCCATGTGCCCCTTTGGTTTGGATGACCCGGATCTATTTTCTTTTGACTCCTTCCAAAACTCCTGAAAGTCGCTTCCGCAAACCATCATATTGGGTGCCACTTGTCCCTATAAGATCTACGGTCAAGATCTAATCTTCACGTGTTGGGATTTCACGTATCAGGAAGTTGAAAGGATACTCACCTCCCTTCCCCCGATTCTCAAATATCTGACTTCACCAAAGTAAGATCAACGGTCCATGGATTTCCTCGATCCAACGACCCAGATCATTTCACGAGTTTGCGCTTCACGAGTCCTTACGACTGTTTCCTCTGCACTTCCCGAGTTCTGAAACCATGAAATGTTGATCATTCACCATGTTCCCTTCCTAGCCCCAACAGCTAGGATTGACCTCATGACTTCAAACCTTTGTATGATGTTAAAATTTTCACAAATTTATGATCCCCATCACCTGAGGGCTGCAAATTTGAACTTCGAATGGAATCTCCTCTGCGGAAAATTGAACTTGCTCACTCGCTTGATTTGAGTCCATATTATACCACTCTAAGTGTTGTGCTTCGTGCTCATGGCTGCATCCTTTGTAAAAAAAATAAAAATTGGACGACTGGCTAAGGGTTCGGGAAAAAAGAAGGATCAGTGACAGAGGTAACTGAGAAGAGTGTTTAAATAAAAAGGGGGAAAAAAATGACTTTGTTGGATGAAGGGTAAAATTTAAAGACATGGCCTGCAAAAGAGAGAAGAATAGGGCATGGGCATAGACTCGGGTATAAACCACCAACTCACAAGACCCTGACAAGTTCATGTGATAACATTGGCTCCACAAGGGATGGCATGCTCCCTGCGAGTTGCCAAGGATGCACAGTTCCAGCATGATGCAGGAGCATCGCCAACATCAAGCGAGCGTGGGGCAAGCACCAATGCATTTTGGCACATGATAAAATTATTTGAATGTTTTTGAAGTGAATACGCCAAACATAAATGAAACAATTAAGGAAGGGTGTACTTTCATATTGTAAACAGACCTTGAGTGTACCACTCTCGTCTATATTGGGTGAAGGCATTTATGTTATTGAATGTAAGTAGGTAGAATTGAATTCCTAGATTAGACAGTTTTAGGAGCCAAAGGGAAAATGGATATAGACACCCTCACTTGTATTATTGTAACAATTAGCAGCATTATGAGAAGAGAGCACAGGAGAGTAGAAGTAGAGAGCTGTGTAGATTAAACCCCATGTACAAAAGTTCTGGATTAATACAAAGATATTTAGTTCAGACTCATGGTGTCCAATTTCTTTCTGTGTCGCACATGCTAATTTATATATGTTTTTTTACCCTTTGTTATACATTTTTCTTTGTTGCATGAATGTATGATTTCATATTGAATGTCTGAAATCTGAAGAGAGGGAGAGTAGAGAATGAGTTTCAATTGTTTCTCTGTCTGAGCAAGAGTTTTCCTGGAAGGAGTGCAGTGAAATTGTCCGCAAGGTGTCCATTGACAGAAGTCAGAGTTTATCTCTGTAAGCTTAGGACAAATAACATGATTCTCATTCTCACAGAAGTGCAAGTCAAGCACAGGAGTCATGCGAAGTGTGCGCTGGCTAAGAAGAGTCTTAGGGTTTGCAACCTAAGTGAAACTATGGAAAGACTGATGTCACAGAGAGTGTACAGAGTCAAAGAATTCAATACTTGGAAGTATTGAAGAGTTGCCGCAAGGAGTGCATGCAAGAGTCTTCTTGAATACTCGAGTTGTTGAAGAAAATCTCAAAGGAATTTGTGCCTTAAAACGTTGAAAGGAGGTGCAACGATATCGTTTCGCGGGTGGACAAGTTTTGCGAAAGAACACTTTTTCATTTCACGAGAATCGTTAAGGAGGAATTTGACGGTCGGAATTCTCCATGGAGAATTCACCAGGTTACGAGAACCGTCAGATCTTATAGAGGAGCAGGGAAGTTACGGTCGGGAGAAATCGAACCGTTAGATCCTTACAGAATTCATTTTGGGGTTTCAGGAGTTGAAAGGTCGAGACCTTTGTAGCAAGATTCGCGAGGTCGCAAAAGGCGAAGTCACAAAATCGCAAAAGGAATTTGAGCCATCCAATTGGAAGGACACATGTCATGAGATCACCCATATCGGGGATTCGAGCATCGGAGGTTAGAAGGGGAAGTCATTCAACTTCGTGAGTGGCAAAGTCGTGAAGTAATCCAAGCTGTCCATTGGAAGAGGACAGGTGTCAGAGATCAGAGGATCTCACGAATTCAGGGATTCGCAAGGTGAAAGCCCAAAATTTGGGTGCTCGGAGTTGCGAGAAGCAAAGTCGCGAAGTGCCAATAGCTAGCATGAGGGACACATGGTAGAACTGCACAGTGGACCCGGGAATTTAACCAGCAGGCACACGTCACACATTTGGAGGAGTCAACACCCCTTTGACCTCTCGTGTCTCGGGGACTCGGGAGATAAGGGAACGAAATTTCAAGTCTTCAACTCACAAAGTCGCGAGAAGCGACAACAAGAGGAGGAAAGTCAAATCTTGCCTCTCGAGGGTTTGAGAAAGAAAAGGGGAAAGGCTCGATGTTTGAACTCATGAAGGCGTGAGAGGCGAAAGGCACTAGTGCTTAGCCTAGCTGGCAGTAGTGCAAGGAGGGCACTGACAAAAGGGGAGCCATAACCATTTCATGGTCTCGGGTATAGTGGAATTGGAGGAGGAAGGCTCGGAGTTTCAACTCATGAACTCATGAAATCACGAACCGCGAAAAAGAACCTATGGATCAATTTGAAGGGGGATTCCAGCAGAGAATCTGAAAGAGCCGATCTGGCTCAAAGGGCATATAGAATGATTCTGTGAGCGGATCTCAATCCCGAGGGGCCGATAGGGTCTACATAAAGTAGTATCAGAGCACAGAAAGGTTTCTTTGCTTTCTGTAGCAGGGAAAAGAAAGACTCACCATGTCGCCGAGAAGAAGGGACAGGAAAACACCTGATCTGCCAGAGGATAGGGAAATGTCGAGAAGAAGGGGTAGGTAGATTCCTGATCCATCCATGGAGAGAGAGATGCATGACTTATGCACCAGACTCGAGGACATGGAGATAGCACAAAGGCGTATAGTTGGTGCTGGGGATCTTAGTGATTCTAAAAGTGAAGATGAAGCTGGACATGAAGGAGAAGAAGTCACGGTAGAAGATGCAGCAAATGAATGCCTGATTAGGGTTGTTGCAAGGATGGGTGCTAAGGAAAAAATGGATATTCCAGTATACGAGGGAAACCTGGATGCCAAGGAGCTTCTAGACTAGATTAGAGCTCTGGACACGTATTTTGACTATGAAGACGTCGAGGAAGAAAAGAAGGTCAAACATGTTGTCACAAGATTGAAAGGACATGCAACATTTTGGTGGGATGAGATACAAGTTGACAGACGCTGCAAAGGCAAGCATAAGATCAAGAGTTGGGATAGGATGATCACGAAGATGAAGGCGAAATTCATTCCCAGGGATTACCAGATTACTATGTTTCAAAGAATGCATAATTTGAGATAGAAGCTGATGACAGTGAAGGAATATACTGAAGAATTCTACAGCTGAACATCAGGGTAGGTCATCGCGAAAGTGATGATGAAAAATTTGTCAGGTACATGAATGGTCCAAGATACGACATTCAGGATGAGATGAGCATGATGACCATCCGAACGGTGGAAGATTCTTATCATATGGCTCTAAAAGCAGAAGAAAAGATGAGCCAAAAACAAGGTCAAAGAGGCTGAGGCAGAAGTTCGCCCAGAGGCAAATCAGTTGCCCAGGATAGAAATCAGAAACCCAAGGAGGACTAGAAGAAACCTCAGACTCAGACTGAGAGAGGTTGAAGTTCACAGAGAGGGCAGCATACCGAGCAGAAAGGTCAGTATGCTGACACAAACATTTTTCCTCATACCAGAGGTAGAGGAAGAGGAAGAGGTGGAGTAGTGAAATGATTCACATGTGAAAAGAGTGGACACAAGTCTTATGAGTGTCTAGACAAAAAGAAAGAAGGTGGTGGAATGTTGAGGTAGAAGATGATGAAGGTGGAAGATCATTGATGATGCAAAAAGTTCTCTTAATGCTAGAGAAGGAGGTGGAGAATCCAATGCAAAGGAACAATCTTTTTCGGACTGCTTGCAAAACCAAGGATAGGGTATGCAAGGTCATTGTGGACAGTGGTAGCACAGATAATATTGTTTCTACAAAGATGGTAGAAAAGCTGGAGCTGGAGACTATTGAACATCCGAGCCCATACAAAGTTTCATGGCTACAAAAAGGACATCAGGTAAATGTGACTAAACAATGTTTAGTTGAATTTAAAATAGGAGGGTATAAAGATGAAACACTTTGTGATGTCATTCCCATGGATGTTTGTCATCTATTGCTGGGTAGACTGTGGCAATATGACAGAAATGTGATTCATGATGGGAGGAAGAACACATACACCCTAGAGAAGAATGGGAGAACTCACATATTGCTTCCAATTAAGGATAAAGAGGTGAAACCTGAAGTAAGCAATATTGTACTTCTCATGAGTGGGAAGGAACTTCTTACAAAGGTTAAGAAGAAGGAGGAACCGCAATTCATTGTGGTTAGGAAGCCTAAAATTATTTTAACCAGTACAAGGGTAGATGATTTATCGGAAGAGGTTCATAAACTGTTGGAAGAGTTTGCTAACATAGTAGTGGATGAACTACCTTGTTCGTTTCCACCAATTAGAAGTGTGAGCCATCATATTGATCTCATACCTGGAGCCATTTTACCAAACAAGGCAGCATACAGATTGACGCCGCAGGAGAATGAAGAGGTCAAAAGACAGGTCCAGGATTTAATGGACAAAGGATTGGTTAGAGAAAGATTGAGTCCATGTGTTTTTCCGACAGTACTCAGTCCAAAGAAAGAAGGAGGCTGGAGGATGTGTACTGACTTGAGGGCAATTAACAAGATAACCATCAGGTATAGATTTCCATTACCAAGGATGGATGATTTGATGGATTGCTTAAGTGGGGCCAAATTTTTTTCAAAGATTGATTTGAAAAGTGGATATCATCAAATTCGTATGAGGGAAGGTGATGAATGGAAGACAACCTTCAAGACTAATGAAGGGTTGTATGAATGGCTTGTTATGCCATTTGGTTTAACAAACACATCGATTACTTTCATGAGATTGATGAATGAAGCCCTGAAGGATTTCATCGAAAAATTTGTCATTTTGTACCTTGATGACATACTGATTTTCAGTAAAACAGAGGCAAAGCATCTTAAACATTTGGCTACAGTGATGCAGAGGTTACAATAGGAGAAGTTGTTGATAAACATGAAGAAATACTCATTCATGAAGATAGAGCTCATTTATTTTGGGCTTGTTATTTCTGTAGATAAGTTGAGGATGGATCCAGATAAGGTGGAGGTAATTAAGAATTGGCCATCACCGAAGAGTATATTTGAAGTGAGAAGTTTTTATGGATTGGCTAGTTTCTATCGGAAGTTCATCAGGAATTTCAGTGGAATTAGTGCACCGATGATGGACACAGTGAAGAAGAGACACAAGTGTTTTCACTGGACAGAAGAGGCTGAGAAAATCTTCAATTTGTTGAAGAAGAAAATCACGGAACAACCAATTTTGGTGTTGCCTGATTTTACAAAGACATTTCAGGTAAAATGTGATGCAAGTGGGTTTGCGATAGGGACAGTATTGATTCAAGAAGATAGGCCGATAGCATACTTCAGCGAGAATCTAAATGAAGCCAAGATGAAATACTCCACATATGACAAGGAGTTCTATGCTATTATTCAGGCATTGAAAAAATGGAGACATTACTTAATTCCTAAGGAGTTTGTCTTGTATAGTGACAATCGTGCTTTGAAATTTGTGACTCAACAGGAGAAGTTGAATCAAAGACATGTTAAATGGGTTGAATACATGCAAAACTTTACTTTTGTAACTAAGCATATTTCTGGAACTGCTAACAAAGTTGTTGATTCTTTGAGTAGGAAATGCTTGTTGTTGCAAGAGTTCAGAGTCAAAACACTAGGTTTTGATGATCTCAGGGACATGTACAGAGATGATCCAGATTTTAAAGAGGTGTATGAAGTAGCTGAGAATCCAATTCTCAGGAATAGAAGCCAATGGATAGAATACATGATCCAGGATGGATTTTTATTCAAGGGCAATCAACTTTGTATTGCAAAATGCTCCATGAGGGAGAATTTGTTGAAGGAGAAACATAGTGGAGGATTGGCCAGACATTTCGGTCATGACAAGACGTTTGCAAAGTTGAATGAGTCATATTTTTTCCCAGGAATGAGTGCAGACGTCAAAATATTTGTGGACATATGTAGAATTTGTTAGCATTCAAAAGGAAAGAGGCAGAATGCAGGATTTTATCAACCATTACCCATACCTGACAGGCCATGGGATGCAGTCAGCATGGAATTCATATTGGGGTTTCCAAGAACACAAAGAGGGTTTGACTCAATCTTTGTGGTGGTGGATAGATTTTCCAAAATGGCACATTTCATACCGTGTCAGAAAACCAGTGACGCAACTCACATTGTGAATCTGTTTTTCAAAGAGGTCATTCAACTTCACGACTTACCAAGGAGCATAGTTTTGGATCGAGACACTAAGTTCGTTGGACACTTCTGTAGAAACTTATGGAAAAAGTTGGGAACAAACTTGTCATTCAGTTCATATTATCATCCTCAGACGGATCGACAAACAGAAGTTGTGAACAGAAGTTTAGGATACTTGCTGAGGAGCTTGGTGACAAAACACCATAGTTAGTGGGATAATATTCTGCCACAGGTGAAATTTTCTTATAATGATTCAATCAACAGAAGAACAGGGCAGAGTCCATTCTAGATTGTTTATGGGATGCAGCCATGTAATGTCCCCCACCTCTTAGAGAGGTGATGAGGAGACTCAGTGACCTGGGCACCCCCACTAGGTCATAGTCTCACACTGAAGGGGGGAAAGTCAAGAAGTTAAAAGTTATATTTTTAAGTTGACTTAAGAAAGGAAAAGGATAAAGGAGTAAAAAATAACTCAACATAAGAATAGAATATTAACCTTAGGAGTTACCCTAACTCAACAGATAATTAGAAGGAAAAGTATAAGTAAGAGGGTGGGGTGCACCTATTACTCATTTTGGTTTTGGATTAGCATTTTCTATTGCTCTTGAGCATTCAGTTTGGGGGTTTTGTGGTACAAACCCTTGTGAGAAACTCAGTGGTGAAATATCCACTCACCTTGTTCCACAGCTTGGTCTCAGGGATGAAAGACTCCTCCACACCATTCTAGTCTTAGCCCATCTCCATCTAGCACTTCAGAAGGTAGCAAGTCGTATTGTTCTTGTGTTTCCAGCAAGGGCGCACCATCATCTGGAGGGAGGTTCGATCCAGGTTATCCTGAGGGCCTGGGGCCATTCCGACGGTTGGGTTTTGTTTGCAGGGGTAGGACCATCAGTTTGAGGGATTTTCTGGAGGGTTATCATCATTCTACATTTGTTTGCAGATTGGGACGTCTTGGAGCCCTAGGGGATGTCCTATAATTCAGTAAAACTCAAATCTAGGGAGATCTGCCTGAGATCTGAGTCTGAAACTTCTCCCACGGGATTCTCATAGCCCGATATATATTCTTGGAGAGTTTCAGAGCATTTGGAGGCCTCCTTCATTAGGGACGAACCAACTAGGATTTCAGTCATCCAGTGGGGCACCCCATTTAGTGGGAAATTCAGATCTATGGGTTTTGAGAGTGGATTTGGGAATTTGGACATCTGGGTTGTCCTTACAGTTGCTCGATCTATCATTTGGCATATTTATCGGGATGATTGAACACTTTTGGTAGCAGGGAAGAATTATTGAGGGCTTCAACATTCTAGCAAGACGTGGCACTTTCCAGCTTAGAGGTTGAGCATTAGTACGGCTCAGATCTGCTTGATTCAGTCTTCATTGTATATCCAGCCTTTAGAGGCTTATTTTGTATTGTCGGGAGCATTTTGTAGCAGCTCATATCTATTGTTTGTACGACCATCTAAGGTTTATGCCAGATTGGCCATCTATTGTATTGATCTTACATTGCTCATAAGAAAAAGGTCAGATCTTTGCTTGTGCTTCTACATCTTGAATATATTGTGATCTCCATGTGTTGATGAATCTTGTATGCACTTAATAACTCAATAAATTAGTAGTATTTAGTGAGCCTTGATCCTCCAAACCTGTGGAGAGATCGGTGCATGCAGAAGTACAAGGAAATTGTTATGGGTTGGAGGAAGAAAAACAGCAGTGAAACAGAGGCAGAAATGGAAGGGTCAGGAGATGACCATGAGCCTCAAGGATTGGCTCTCTTAGTAATTGAATTTGGTAAGTTCCATCAAAACATGAACCACATAGAAATCACATTGGTCTGACAGTTGAATGAGTATCAGGAAACCAACAGAAGGGGACAGGCTGAAATCTCTGAAACCTTGAAGAAAGTTGATGAGAATCTACAGAAAATGAATGAGAGCCAAACTAGGATAACTGACCTTCTGATGCAAGTAACCCATCGAGGAAAATATCCTGATACGTATGGGAATAAGGAGCTTGGAGGGTCTGGTGGAACCCATGAGGAAGTCAGATATAACCCAAAGAAAGCACCAAGATCTGAAGGAAGTCTTGGAGGTGGCACATTCCATGGGCAGATGGGTAGCAGGACCAATCATAGGCCATATGTGCCAGTGTTCATAGATGAACCACTAGGCCAACACTTAGGTAGTAGAGCTAACCCCAGACCATACATGCCCACATTTACAGATGAGCAAGGGCAGCATGAACAGGTTGAAGATTTTGTGGCACAATTAGCCAGGAGTACCAAGGAATACTACAACTTGGATATGAAAGTTCAAAGACAGATGTCCCTAGACCGGTATTGTCAACTCAGGTTCAGAAACCAGCCTAGAATGAACCACAGGGGCATATTTGAGTTTGAGCGAAGGGAAGGGAAGATAGAGATTCCATACTTTGATGGTACAGCTAAGATGACAGCACAAGCATGGGTGCAGAAGCTGGATACTTACCTACAACTTAATCCCATGAGAGAGATGGAGGCCATCAAGTTTTCCACTATGTACTTGGATGGCAAGGCCCACGACTAGTGGTATCATGGGCTCACCACACTCGGCCACAACCAGATTGTATCCTATACAGAATTCACTCAGAGGCTCATTGATAGATTTGA
>ML834302.1:19769-29893 GCA_009831015.1 Picea engelmannii
CTGTTCTTGCATGAGGGTTTGTGGAGTGTTCTTGTATGAAGTTCTGGTGGAGTTTTAACAGCCCTATAAATCTCTTTGGCTAGAGATCTCACCCATGAGGTAGATCCATGACCTTGGACTTTTTCTGAGCATATATTAAGTGGCTCTTCATCTCTTATATGTGGCATGAACACCTTCAGTGATCAGAGGTGGGACTTCAAGGTATGTGACCTGTTCAGTTTATTATTGTTTAGATCTATTGTTCTTTGATTCTAAAAGTTTATTAAATGTCTTAATCTGTTCTCTAGACTATCATTGCTCAGATCTATATCAGATCCATAGATTAGATCTGTTTTAGTTTAGATCTATATCTTTAATTAGATCTGTTTAGATCTATATCAGATATATTAATTAGATCTGTTCATTCGTTTAGATCAGAACTAGTGTTTGTTTTTTGTCTAGATCTAATCATAGGATCTTGCTTTCTAAGAAATTGAATTTAGTTGAATCTAATTACTGCCAGTTTAGATCTGAGTGTTGTACACACTCAGAATTTATTTAAAGATTCAAATCCATATTGCTGTTCTTGCTCTGATCTGATTTTCTATGTACTGCAGTTCAATATTGTAGTTTAATGTTTTTCTATCTAACTGAAATTTAAAAGACAGTAATTTTCTGCCCTACTTCCCTAATTTTAACATGAATGAAATGGCCTGCTTGCACAGGTGAGATGGCCCATGAACGGCCCGCTTGCCCAGGTGAGGTGTGGCCTGTGAGGGGTAAAACATGTTTCTGGGGGATTTGAACCTTGATTGGCGCACTGGGGGTATGAAACATATCTGCTTTTACCCACTAACCATGACCCCTTTTGACAATCTGCCAACTTGTGAGAAAAGACAAAGTCAACCAGGGATCAGCCAATAGGTCAGCAATTGCTTTTGGAATCTATTCTCTTGAAAGTTTAATATAAAACTTCTGCTGGCCTGATAATACATTGGAAGAGATATTTGGTATTAGTTCTGCATCCTCCCTACTTACTAATAGGAAGAGAGAAGTCTACGAGTGGTATGTTTTTTTCATCACCCCAAAAGAGAGGTGTGAAGTTTGAACAGCATGAGCCATCACTTTTATAAATTCAAATGTATCTTTCTGGTATTGCCTTAGGTAAAATGTTGCCCAAATCTTCCCCTCTCCCTATTGATTAGAGCATTCAAGGTTGTTTGGTTTCCCTCTGGCCGAGGTAATCAAGTAAATCAAATTTGCATAACTTTCTGTCTGCCTTCAATTATTTTCAGCTGATTTTAACTTTTAGCTATTTCCGCTGACAATGCATTTCTATTTGCAGTTATCACTTGGATGGGCAAAGAAGGACTTTAGTGAGACTGTTCTCTAATTCTATCCTGTTTTTTTTGTCTTCCCTATTATATATTTAAGTTTTAAAAACTAAGGTTGATCCTCTAATCAATTGCCCCAGCTTCAAAACATATTGAGAATGCCTGTCTGCTTAACAGAATACATAACCTATAATTAGATAAATCTGTTCAGAATTGGCTGTTATAGCTACAGAAGTATTGTGGCTAACATACCTATAAATTTCAATGATGCAGATATAGGAATATTACTTTTCAAGAAGCTTAGAAATCTTTTTAACCCAGAAAACAAAATCGACTATTATAATATTATTTCAATTTTTTAAAACATTTATTTTTGGCCTTTGCTGCATTTTCAACTTATCTTCTTGGGCTTAAATGGAACAACAAAGTCAGTCAAAATTTAATATTTCATAACACAATATATATATACACAGTTTTTAGTCACTTCAATCCCATGGGGAAAACACTGGTTCTAAATGCAAATATTACATAGGGGCCAATTCACTTGGATCTCAGTGGACAGGAAACTGTGGCCTTAATACCGTTGTTTGCTTGGTTTCCAGCATTTTGCATTCTAAGTGCAGATAATCTCCTAGTCCCTATATACATAAACCTTGGATTTTTGAACTTCCTTTTTTTACTATCTGGAGTTTTGGTTAAGAATTGTTTGACCATTTGATGATACCATTACATTGTTATTTTGTTGGTTAAGAATTAGATTCCCCAGCTCAAAATAAAAAATAGTGCTGTATAGTTGTAATGGAGTGAGTTATCACAGAATAAACTTGCAAATGATTTAGAGTAGATTTTTTGAAAGGACAGATGATGCAAATACAAGAAAATCAGAGGAAATGATTGAAAGGTAGCATACAGGACGTTGTGATGATATATTTGTCAGTATTAAAAGAAAATGTACTCATTCTCTTGTCTTTCTTTTGCTCTTCCAGAATGGCATTCCGGTATTTTGTCCAGGTTTAACTGATGGTTCCTTGGGAGATATGCTATACTTCCACTCTTTCCGTAGTCCAGGGCTTGTTGTTGACATTGTCCAAGGTAAGATACTATGAAAAGGTGCTTGATGTAAAGTCAACTTACTATTATTGACATTGCCCAAGGTAAAATGTTAATAATAAAAGTGCTTAATGCTGAGCCGACATACTATTAATCTGTTTCTCTTCATAGTGGATAAAATTATAGTAGTTTGGCATGCAATTTGTCAATTAGAATCACAAAATAAAGGGAATACAAGTCTAATGCCAACAGTTATTGGAATATATCTAAGACTATTAAGAAATTGATCTTTAGGAGTTTGTTGAAACTTTTGTTAAGTTTTTTTTATGTTAAATTTCATATATGGGTGCATACACAGAATAACACAATAATATGGAGAGAATAGTAGATGTCACATATATTTATAATACACCGGTACCCACAATTTCATGTACGGCTTGTTTATTTAATCACCTCTCATAATATCAAAATATAGCACGCCGCTTTTCTTTACCAATACGAGAAGATGGAGAGTTAGGAAGGAGAAGGACCTCTCATCTCCTTCCACCCGTTTGATATTGACATGAAACCCTAGGGTTTCACCCTCTAGATGCAAGAAACTAGGAGATGGTGGTTGGACATGGCCAGGAGGTCCCTCGGCGAGGCTAGAGTGGAGAGTCGAGGTGGTTCTCTTGTGGATAGCTTGGTCGGTTTGTGTGTGGTGGCCTAGGGTTTTGATGATGACTCTTTGCATGGTTCCTTCACTATGTTACTTTGCTATATGCTTTCGGCTATGTGGATGCATAGTGTGGTTGCCTTGCTTTTTTTTGTGTTGTGTGATTAGTGCTAATTGTGGATGGTGGGGAGGTTCATAGTGGCCTATTTTGGCCTAGGTGTCTGCTCGTGTTGGTGTCTTATGTATGGTTGTCGAAGTCATGGTACGTGACTTGAGATGTTTGTTCACTTGCATGCTCTATAGAGGGATTGGTTTTGGACTGGAGTTGTTTGGATAGACTTGGTTGGGTCAGATCTATTGTTGGTGCTGGATCTATGTGGAAGGTGGTTTCATGACTTATGGTGGCATGAGTTGCAGCCTAGCTTGGCGTGTGGTTGTCCTCTCACCCTGCTCCTGATTTCCTTGCATGGTATGGTGACTAGGGTTCAGTAGGTCAAGTTTTTGGTTGTTTTATGTTTAATGTAGCCATGAGAGTGTGTCCTCCCTGCACATTTTGTCGATAGTCTATGGGGGATATAGTAGGTTCTTTGTTTGAACTTGGGCTCAAGCTTGTGGATATCTGCATATGCGACATTCTTTTTTTGTATACAGCTTTGTACTTTTTTCCTATTAATAGAGTTTAAAGGAAGATTTTATTCAAAAAATATATAGCACCCTAAGGTTGGTTAAACCATCTAACCCCTAACTTATCATAATATTAAAACATTCGCCACATTAGTCACATGTCACTTAACATATTAAGTGGCTTACATATAATATTCAATATATTATATTTGCATATTATATTCTAATACCCCTCCCCCCCAACATGAACATTACATTTGTAACATATTATTCACCCCACTATCACAAGACTCTAAGCTTTTATAACTCCAACCTTTTACAAAGATGAAAATATGACTGCATATTGGTCAACTCCCATCATCTAATCACTTGGCTAACAAGTTGTAGTCCTTGCCTGTTTTCTAGAAGAAAAACCTTGATGCATGCTTTATCTTCAACTACTTCTCTAAAACCTCGGATTATCATCACTGCTCTCGAAGGGAGAACCACTATTGTTGCTTGTTGATGCAGGAGCATCATCGACCAAATGAAGATAACCCCTAGAAGTTCATGTAGAATGAGAATGAGAATGTGTTAGAGTGAAGATGTATTGATGATGTTGGTGACGTGGTAGTGGAGGAGAAAAAGGAAATTAGATGCCATAGAGGTCATAACGCAACGATATTGAGAGTAGTTATGGGCATATGAAAGGAAGACGAACAATTGTAGCGGTTGAAGGATTAGTCCGAGAGGTTGAAGGGCAACCGATGTCATTGAAGATGGTTAAAGATGAGGGAGAATGAATATAGGTGATCAAGGAGAAAAAGGGGAGTGCTTCAAAGAGAAGAAAAGCAACAAAGGTTGCCATGGCCTTCAGCCTTGTATCATAATGAAGTCTATGATTTAATGAGAAGGTTGAGTGCCTTATTGTAAAGATATTTTGTAGGATTGATAAGAGAGAAGATTGATCTTGATACATTGGTTTTTCTCTTTGAGGTTTCCACTTACAAACATTGTATTTATGTATGTTGAATGCTTTTCGTGTATTTGTTCTAGTTATAGTTATATTTCTAAGTAGTTGATTGAATGTAATAGTGTAGAACATGTGACTTTGACTTGTAGGGTAACCTATTTCTCTCTACATCAAGCAGTATCTGTTACCACCCAAACTAGCAGCCCTGGGGGGATGCTAGGGGGATATCATGATATGGGAAATGCACCACTGTCACCTCAGTACAATCTCCCCTTCACTTTTGGCCAGATCCCCTTCCTTGAGATTGTTCTTGGAGTGAGCATCACTCCTTGAACGCTCCCCACAAGGACAAGGAGTGCTATTTTTGAAAAGGGAGCGCTGCCTCCGAATCCCTGCGCATAAATTTCTATTAAATCTGAAAAATAGAAAGCAAAGCTACAGCTCCAAACTCAAAATCTCGAACCATAAAATTGTGCACCCTGCTTCTCCTTTATAGACTAGGAAGAAGAGTGGTACAATGAATCTAGACGCATGCACAACAATGCTTAGACTGACAATAAGAAATTCTAGTGTGTCTGGCTGCATGGATAACCAAGCCAAAAAGGGAAGTTTTCTCTCCTAGATATCTGCACCCTTCATTATGCTGGGAGTTCTCATGCATGAGCGCCCCTACTATCTTAGGGATCTGCGCCCTCTACTTGTGCATGCAAAACTAATTATGGAAAAAACCTGAATTAGAAGTGAACCACTGAAATTAGAAAAAAAATCTAAAAACAAAAATAGACCGAAGATGGGCACATGCATGTGCATCCATTTTCTCTCTCAATAAAGCCTAGTGCACCCTCATCGATGCTTGTATGGATGCTGAAGAAAAGGTGCACTATTGCTGTAGGGAACTATTGTGTTGAAGGAAAATGAGCTGTGTTGGAACACTGTCCGAGCTACACATGTAAACTACTGATTTTCTTAAACTTATTGTGCATGTGCATAATTTAAGATAACCATGTGCACATTCCAGAATTATCATGTGCATCTTATTCATGAGGTAAGTTTAACATTTTCGTTGATGATTAAATGCATTTGGGTGCGAGCACACATTATGTGGCATCTCTGCCTCGCTTGTATCTACCAGCATTTAATGTGATCCCATCCCAAAATTACTGTAAATAGGGATGCTTGTAACCATTTTGTTCAGAGGTTGAGAGAGTAATATAGCAAACTTACTGTGCATCATTTGTATGTTTGTTGCTCTTGTATGGAGGTTAGCTAGTTAGCTAATTTTGGTTCTGCTGGAGTCCTGTCGACTTCCGTGAGTTTCTGAAACGTGGGAGCGTTGGGAGCAGGGATATGAGTATCCAGACCGCTAGAAGTATTGCCCAAATTTATAGGAAATGCCAGGTTGGGAGTGGCAATAATATATATTAAAAAATATTAATATATATATATATATATATATATATATATATATATATATATATATATATAAACTATGAATCTATAGTACATACTACAAACTTTTAAGTTATATTAATATAATGTCTATTTTAATAATAAAAGCTCTACTCATATATAATATACCTTACAATAATTATTAAATATATTAAATTTAAAATGTATTACTTAATTATAAATTATTAATTAATATACAATAAGACATATATATATATATATATATATATATATATATATATATATATATATGGTAGAAACTTAAAAACATGGCCAAAATATGGATTCAAGCTGAGAGCAGCTAGATGTATCCATTGATTTGTTTAAGATACGTGCCTCTCTTTGTTTGCCTTTTGGGCTTGAAATCCTGCACAAACCAATGGATGTAAATAGTCAGTTTTAAAAGATACTATGTCGGGCGCCAACTGCATATAACTCTTCTATTCAAATTGGTAGAAACCCTGCCTGAAGAAGCATGAATGCATAAACCTAATCTGCCCCTCTTCTCCCAGTGTTCAAAGATTGTAACTTGAGTTACCTTTGCAAGGAGATTTGGTCTCATATGCGGGTTGACCATACTGTTAGAAAGTAATGGATGTGCTCGTTTAACCATAGACAATATAGCAATATTGTCACCCAACCATAGGCCGAAGCCACCCCCGAGCACCTTAACCTTGACAGAGAATGATTCCGGAAGCAAACCAATAGCCAACCAAGGCTAATGCATAAAGATAACCAATACTGATCATAAAGTCCAACCATAACCAATAGAAAGTTCGAGCCTAAACCAGGAAACTAGATTGCGGCAGCTGCTGGCTGTAGCTGCTCCCCAGACTTGCGCACTAGTCCAGTTCCTACTGTGCGCACTTCTTCCCAGCTGAAATTCTAAGCAGTGTGTATAAAATGAGGTCTGGCTACTTGTATTTATACTGTTTCCTGAGCTGTCTGGGCCGACTTCTAATTCTGGATACTAAATACTTAATAATAATTATTTCCTTGAGCCGACTTGTCTTCTAGGGTTATGTTCAATGCTTTAGGGTTATTTCTTGCTTCTCGGAATATTCTATTCTCGTCAAGGTTACACGTGGAGGTAAATACCTCCCGCAGCTACCATAATATCAACACTCCCTCCTAGCTAGGGAGGTATTGAAGGCAATGGTCTTGAGCACAAACATACCATTCAACCGGTAGCATCATCATAGTCGTACAGACTATCTCATGATTAGATCACGAGCACCATCATCACTATCGGTGTCATCTGGCAACATCAACTGCATCATCTCTTGAAACCATACTCCATCTGAGTAATCAGACATGATGCTAAATAAGTCATTCACTCCAAAGAGTGATACAAGAATCGTTCTTCTAATCCGGGCATATGTCCTAGAAGAATAAATGTCCTGGACCATTTTCCATTTGGAGAATGTCTGTCCATCGGTACACTGACCATCCATCTAGCTGATAATCATTTTCAACACTATCAATAGTCTTCATGGCAATCAAAACAATGTCCTTCAATAGAGCACAACTGTGTCTATCCATAGTAGTACATAACTACAATCCAGTGGTACACTACCACACCAAGTAGCACACATAGTCACAACCAGTGGAACACATCCACCACAGTAGCATACATCTACTGTCCAGAGACATACAGTCTCCATAGCAATCATATCATCTGATATCAACCTGTACAGAAAAACAATGTCATGATATAAACTGAATCATCTGGGCCATTCTTTCACTCACATCTGTGAGATCTGGAAGAGCATCTGCCCTCAGAAAGTAAAACATCAGTCATGAGCTACTGGACTATTCTTCTCAAGCATAGAAGAATAACTGTCCTGATTTCTGAGCCTGGACCATTCACCTATCTGGGCCATTCCTCTAGCACTAAACAAAGTGCAACCTGGAGAGAATGAATCTGCCCTTGGGAATGCTTGTCCCTGATTACTGAACCTGGACCATTCACCTATCTGGGCCGTTCCTTCGGCACTAAACAAAGTGTACCCTGGAGAGAATTAATCTGCCCTAGGGAATGACTTTCTGGACCATTTCCTAAGGAAATGACTGTCTTGCACCAACCTCTAAAACTGACCATTCTTCTAAACTTCTCACAACCATGAGCTTCAAAAGAATGACTGTCCGGCGAGGCAGACCAGTCTTCTTGACCACTACTGAGAGTGACTACCAAGAAGAAAGACTGTCCTAGACCATTCCCCCACATTGACCACAAGGGGAATTGCTGTCTATGGTACATCAACAATCCATCAAACCATTTTCATTACGAAAATGACTGTTCGATCTGGACCATTTTACGAACTGGAAAATGCCTGTCCGTCAGAAATCTCAAACCGCTTTCCGAACTGGAAAGGAACTGCTCATCTTGGACCATTTTTCAATCTGAAAAATCACTGTCCATAAATCAATAACACATCAGTGCTCCCTCCCAACCTGGGAGTCATCTCTTCCCTTTTCAATAAGGAAGTCGTCTCCACAAGCTCTAGCTTGTTTCTTGAGTATGCAAACTCTTTCATCTTGGACAGAGGCTTTACCAAAATATCTACTCATCTGCTCATCTGTGGAGATATATTGGAGAACCACTTCTCTTTTCTGGACCTCATCACGGAGAATGTAATGCTTGATCCCAATGTACTCTGTCTTTCTGGAACACTGGTTTTCTTTGAAGGCTTCATATAGCTCTGATCATTAAAATATATCATGGTTAAATTCAACACTTTTGTTTTCTGCTAGCTCATGACATCGTGGCAAGGCTCAAACTGGAACATATCCAAGTGTCACTTCTTCTGTCATCATGAGAGTTTGTCATGGATTAGCAATCCATGATCCTGGACTTCTGAGTAACCATTTTGATACAATATCTCTGTTATAGAAAGTTTTTCACCACGCTTCTACTGTGCATTGGAGGCTCTGCACCAAGTTGTTTGAATCCATACAAGATCTTCTTCCATCTGCATACAAGAGTCTCTTTCTGGTATACCTCAAAACCTTGAGGTTTCTCTACATACGCTTCTTTGTTCAATTACTCTGTTGAGGAGAACAGTCCTTACATTCATCTGATGTGAACTCCAACCCATGGATATTGCAGGAGATAAAATGGATTAGGTATGTCTAGTTATTGGAACAAGCTATCATCATAGTCTTCTCCCTCCATCTGGGAGAACCTTTAGTTATGGATCTCGCAATGCTTCCATTCATAAGTCTTCCATACACTGTTCTTTATCACGACTTCTATTTCTTCTGCTTGATTGCTTCTAGAGGGTTCATACCAAACTGGTAGTCTTGTGATTCTCGATATAATGACTGGTTGTTCTGGCTTTTCTTTCTCTCTTGGATTCTTCTTCATGTTTCTCTTTAGCTCTTGGGTCCATGGAGTTTTCTATAGATTCCATGCCCTGAAGATTCCGACTTCTTCCTTTCATCATAGGATCATGGATGTGGATGGACAACCAGGGATACTTTAAGGCTTCTTTCGAAGAAAACTTCTTCTAAAGTCAAACTGAACACATACTGCTTTTCATGGCTGCTACCATTGATGGGAACATGGATAGATACTTCATAATCCTCAATGGATCATATTATTTAGGATTATCTCCATCCTAATCCTTGCTTCATGCATGAATGCATGCTCTTCTTTTGGAATTATATAATCGACTCCCTCCATCTAAGAGAGTCCACGCTTCCGTTTGCATCCTTATTGCCTTTTGCAAAGTGTCACACGTCTTTTTCCAATTTCCTCTTGATTGCTGACTTCTTTCTGTTTTTATTCCTTCCAGGTTTCTTCAAGTTTGATTCTGATTTCGGCTTATCTTGCAGTTTTTACTTATGTTAATAGCTTCCACATGAATTGTTACCAGGGGTTGTTGATGTACTTCATCTGTTCATGTGTATTGCCTAACTTGCAATCATCGTGACAACAATCCTTATCTTGTTGTTCTTCCATAGGTATTGTTTCTCTTTGAACATCTTATCTTCTAAGAAATAGATATGCAAGATATGTACAAAAACTATGTAAACATGGTATGTACAAGAATTATGAAGAATATTGTTACCTTGTCTT
>ML834302.1:61170-80009 GCA_009831015.1 Picea engelmannii
TTGAAAATATTAGGTAGATCCATTTGGAAGTACATGAGACATTGAAAAAGTCACACGAAAGGTACAAGGCCTGACATGATCAACAAAAAATTGAGAAAACATTCAAGGTGGGAGATAGAGTTTGGTTGTAGTTGAACACGAAAAAACTATAGGGTCTTGGTAAGAAGATCATGACTTTGTGATATATTCCTTTTGAGGTATTGGAGAAGGTGGGTGATAATGCCTATAGACACAATCTACTCCCATAATGCACATTTAATTAGTAACGAATGTGGTAAATTTGAAACTCTACGAGCCTTCCATGTTGGATCAGGAAATTGAGGAGCAGGTCCTACCTACCATAGAGGACTTAGCACTAGAATATTTGGTGGAGTTATAAGAAGATACAATTTTGCAGAAGAATTCCAAAGCTACCAAACAAGGGTGGCATGACCTTTGGCAGATAAAGTTGAAAGGATAACTTCTAGTCAAAACAAAATAGTACTCTAGAGAAGGTAGGGGAATTTTTTTCTCACCTCGTTCAATAAAATATTTAGCGGACCCAAAGCCTCCCTAAATGTTAAGGCATGATTCATAATGGATCATTATATCATTTTTCATCTGTCTTGGTACTTTTCGAGTGGAAAACTTGGAGGAATTGGGTTGCAAGGCCCATTTTAATGGCAGGTCCCAGTTTGGAGGTTTTGGGTCTAGAACCATCTAGAGCTAGTTTGAGGCATCAAATGACACTTTTTGGGGTCAAAACTTTGCATGCATAGCTTGCAACCCCTTGAATCTATTCTACACATTGAAAGCTCTCCAATGATTTGAAAATCACCTCAATTGGAGCTCATATGCGGAAGTTATGCCTTACGCAAATTGAACTACCTGGTTGAAGACAATAGGATCGAGTGAATGCCATGTCGACCCCCATTACTCACACATGTAGGGCTAGTCATGTGTGTAATTTCAAGATGATTCTAAAAGACCCAAAACCTTAATATTAATTGAGAGTTGACGTGTGAAAAAACCTTAACCCTAACCCCAGATGACCATCTAGATATGTTAAATATTGGCCCGTTAGGAAGAGAGGGGGCTCCATTATTTTAATATTGTATTTATTCCATAGTTGAGTAGAGAATATAGGATTGAGATTTGAGAACATAACAGAGATGGTAGAGGATTATGTAGCAACCATTTAGGCCACAATGTCATAGGAAACTCCAAAGTGAGTGCCCCTTTCTTTGTACTTGCATTTCATAATTGAAAAAAAAAGAGTAGAGCATAGGCCTCACCTTCTGGTTGGATTTTCTCTCATATTGGATTTCCTAGGTCACATCTTGTGTTCATTTCTATGGATGGTGTGTTCATTTTCTTGTTCTTTCGTTTTCAGATTTCAATTATTTTATAAATTTGAGCATTAAGCTAGTAATAATAAATATGGTATCTAAGAAAATAAATTGCATATTAAAAGATTTCAGAATATTGCAAGATCTGTTGCGAGAAATTGTTTCAATGGAATATTCATGACAATTTACATATCAGTAACACTTGGAACAATTCTATCATCTCTGCTTGATTGCAAATGACTTCTCTTATTTCCCAAGTGTATCTTATTTCTTGATTTCCTTTGAGATTGAGAGAGTTCCCCCCACCCTTCTTGCCCCTATTTGTCATAATGATTTTAACAAGTGATACGACCTTATTATTGTTTTGTAAACTATGCAATTAAATGGGATTTCCTAGAAAATAATTATTTTCATGATTCCTTTTAATAGACATCCATATCATTACTTGTATTATTTTAGAACTACAAGAAGACTCACTTTACCTTTTTATTTTAAGGAAAACTTCATGGCATCCTCTCCTCTTTCTGAGAATATCTGGATGGATGGAGGGGGGTTCATCCACCAATGACATTAGCAACAAGTAACCTAGCGGGGTTTAGTGGAACTAGAATTGGAGATCTCACAATGAACTATGCCTTGAAATGATCCATTTGAATTGATTGAGCTAACCCACTGGGCTACACCAACTTTACCTATCCTAAAAAATAAATTAATAAAGCCTTTCATAGAACTAACAAGTAACCTTACAATGATGTACAAGAAGCTTGGGAGATTTCAAAGGTCTACTTGGCGTATATTCAAAACACTACAGACATAATCACCAAAATTATGAAGAAAAATCATATCAAAATGACCTTCGGTCACACAAATATGATTAGAAAAAAACCGAATTTAGTAAAGGACTCTATTGACCCCATCAACATAAATGAGTTTTCTAGACTCTATAATCTTTTGTAAAATTCTACTTTGGGAGACTATTTATTCTATTCGAGTCAAAATTGAAGAGAGTATTCTTGTGCTAACATTCTTCATGAGTGTATCAAATTGTTGGCCTTGGATGAGCACTTGCATAGATGGCACCAAAGTTGTTTCAAAGAATGATCATTACTCAAAGAGATGATTCAAAGATGTGATTGAGATCAAGAAGTACCCTCATAACTTGAATAGGGAATACATGGTGAAAGTTAGTGAAAATAACATCCCTATCATTCATGTGGAAGGTGGCAATTAGCTTCATGTAGGTAGATACAATTTAAGTTTGGTTTCGTTTTAAATTAATTTCTATTTTTTTTTATTGTACATATGTTTTGGTTTTCTTTGTTTTTTTGTGTTTTATCCTTTTTTTCCCCTTTATTTATATTAGTTTTGACCTAAGTTGGATTCTTAAAGATAAGCCTTTAACTAATACTAAAATCAATTTCAACTTCTATAGAAATTGAAATAAAATGATATATTTAGATATGTTTTTTTATAGTGTATTTAATTTCAAACAAAATTTTGGTTTCATATTCAATTAGGTCAATTGTTATGCACTTGTTTTAGCTTATCAATTCATGTAAATGGGAGACCTTGCCCTTGGTTGTATTGTTTTCTTTAATAATAAATAATTGATAATTCATTTTTTTTTTTTTGTCATATCTTGATTTTTTCGTTTTAATGATCAACCGAGTTATTATGCTTCAAAACATTGACTCCATTATCCATAATGCAATGTACCCAGAAGATGTCTCTTAAATATATTCCTATTAAGTATTGCAATTTAAGATCAGCTCTTTTGGTGAAAACCATACATTTATCATCTCTCAAGTATTTGGGGAAGACTTTCCAAGATGTATTGCTTCATTTGAAGAATGATGGAGTTGAAAGGGGTTTAATATATTCTTAACAACATCAAAAGAATTTGGCATGGGTTTTCAATGTTCATAATGAAGTATACAACTTGAAAAATTATAGAAGCCAACAATTATATTATTAGAGGTAGATATTACTATCAAACATCCCACTGATAACTATGTTAAAAAATTCTAAGAGTAGATATCGTTGTCAAGAATCATCTTGATAACTATGTTAATAAAAGAATCTAAGACCAATTATACAAAGGGATTCCATCAAACATTTGGAATTATAGAGTTAATATTTATGGAAAAAAGTTATTAGAAATTACTAAATTCAACTAGCTTGATTTTTAGTATTGCTTCTAATATAAAATGAGTAGATATTAGAATCTGGACAATATCATGCAATATATGTACTATGGAGAGATTTGAAACTAGTACTTAATCATTGTGAATTGGTTAATGCATTGGAATATGATATCATCAAGGGAGTGGTTGAGGGTGAGAGGGTCTCATAGCATGAACACAAGGGGAGCACAAGAGAGAGAGCCCAACTCTCCTAACATCCAAAGCCACGAGCAAGAAACTCCGGAAGGAAGCATGGATACTTGAATGACCTTGGGGAGTAGTGTATTGAACGAGGTGGGCATAACTTGGCGATTGTCTAGAGTTGATCTATTTGTTGGTTTTGTGGTGTATTCATGGTGTCCTAAAGGTATAACTCTTCCTGTTTCTTTAAGGGGTTGGTCAACCACCCCTGGGGGCTTGAGAAGAAACCTAATGTCTCATCAGTTTGGAATTTGAAGTAACATGTGTCTTTACTTGTTGTTTTTTTCCCTAATCGGATGAGAGAGTTGCAAAGTATGAGGTGACTATCTTGAAGGCCTCCCTCTGGGATGGAACACACTAATATTGATATTTGTGTGTGAGCACTTTTTTGATGAAGAGAGAAATGCATTTTTTTTCATGGTAGTGGAACAAAGTGGAAAGGGAGTTAATTGTGTCTTGAAATAGGTAGTGGTATCTCCTTTTAATTTCATAGTACATTGGGCATCGAAAATGAGGTTCTCCTTTGTCTTTGGCCCTTGTAAGTGGCATAAATGGCAAACCTTACATGGTCGTGGGATGTGGTGGTTTTTATTAATCAACAATCTATGAGATCCCACTCGAAATTGATCAAGGGGATATGAAGGGAATGCATCCAATGTTTGTTTGTATATGAAGGTTGGAAAATAAGGCCATATCTCAATGCCATAAACTTTTCATAATAAAAGGCCATCTTTGGGCCAAGACCTTCCAGACGTGACCTAGACATATTGTGTACAAATATCCTCTTTGATTTCCTTAACGGTCTGCTTAGACAACATGAGTTGGCTTGATGCATATAGGGAGTCCTTGAAAGGGGGGAGATGATATGGAGAGATGGCCACACATTGAAGTGACTAGGAGACATTTGTGAACCAACAATGGGCATGCCTTGGTGGGTTACCATGTTGAATTCTTTTTATTTTTCTGACAATTAAAGTATTATATTATTTTATTATTATTTAATATGCAAAAGGATCACAATTGAAAGATAGATATCCATAGAAAAATAAGATATATCCTCAGGGAAACCCTTAAGGGGGAGAAAACCCTGCAAAATTTCCTCAGTATAGATTCCTCCAACATGTACAATGTCATACAATGCTCTTTCATGAAATCAAGACCAAAGAGACCCATACATGAACCAAGAATAGCCTCCTAGATAAGTGTGTACTACTCTCTTGTACTTATTTTCAATGAATGATCAAAATGACTTGATATAACCTCTATTTATGTTGATGATTACAGCTTCGTGAAACATCCTCCAGGACACAGACTAAGTGAGTCAGCATGTGAGAGAGCCCATGAGTTGGGTGTGCCCATGAGATGGGTGTGTCATTCCTCTCTAAGACTGATATGGAACGATGTGTGCCCCTGTGTGGGGAGGATTCCCATGAGATGGGTGTGTCGTTTGAGATGAAACGATGTGTACCTCTGTGAGGGGTGAAGGTGCCCATGTGATGGGTGTATTTTTCTCCTCTGTGTAGAGAGTTGAGACGATGTGGTACTCCATATGATTCTCTTGTGAGACTCAATGAGATAGAGATTCGTTGAGTAGGACGTCCCTGTGGATGAGCACAGATGGACGTGACCCTAGTGGTTGATCACTAGTGAGTGTGTGTCCAGATGATTCTCCTATGAGACTCAGTGAGATAGAGATCTGTTGAGTTGGACGTCTCTGTGGTTGAGCACAGGTGGATGTGCCCCTAGTGGCTGAGAACTAGTGGGTGTGTGAGATCCCTTGCTATATTTTATAAGAGTTAGATTTACCTGTAACCCTAATTGTGATGTAAAGGGTACAGGTCAGCCCCACCATAAAGTGAAAGATAATTAATGTAAAAGATAATTAATATGGTAATTATTAGTTATATTCTGAGTTATTGAGGTTGGCCCTACTGTTCCAATAGACACCACTTTTGATGTGTCCAGTCTCGTATAAATAAAGGTGATTTCCCCATTGAGGAAACACAACACACATGTGATTTTGGAAATTTCAGCAAGTACATATTCTAGTGCTGAAGTGTGCACCTCTCTTGGGTGCTATCCTTCTTGGTTTTGGAGAGAACCTTTTTTGTCTGCTAAGTCTATGGTGTGGGAGATCTTTCTCTTGAGAATATAACAAAGGATTGTTTGGTTTTCTTCCCTTTTTGATAAGGGTTTCCCAAGATATTTCTTGTGTTCATGTGCATGGTATTTCTTCTTGTGATCTTGGTTATTGCAACAATTGTTAATGGTGTAGCTGCATTTGTCTATGGTTCAAGTAAATGCTAAAATTGAAATAAACCTCATGCTTGAGCCAAGCCTAGTAAAAATTCAACATGGTTTCAGAGCATAGGTCTTCAAGAACCCATTGCACAAGCTTCAAGCAAGCCATCCTCTCACTTCTGCAGAATCGTACAACCCTCATAGAGTTTCCAAAAAATCTGTACGACCCTCTCTTTTTGGGTGTTCCAACACTTAATAGTTGGAAGTTGGGGCTGAAAATTGCATAGGAGTGTACGACCTCCTTCAACGCACCTCCAACAACCTTCAAATTTCATTTCCGAGCATTTTGCATTTTTGCCCTAGGGTTTCTAGGGTTCCGCAATTTTCTGCAGAAAATTCAGATTTAGGGTTTATGCACCTCATTGAAGGAGCTTTACAACTCACCAGTATTATTGTGACTCTCTTAGGGATTATTGTTGGCAGTCATAAGTCTAACGAAACCTAAGTTTGATAGCCTATCCTAGCTGTTAGGTTTCCTATCCTAGTTGTTAAGGGTTTGTGGAAGAATCTGCAAACCATGAAGAACAAAACTCTGTTGGAAGATATGATCGAGGAATCAAGCAACTTCAGACTACATGAAGAAGATTGGAAGATAGATCCAAAGCCACATAAGAGATATGAAGACATCAAAGATGAAGCCTTCCCCTTCATATCAACACTCTTAGGTATGCACCTGTATATATTATTTGTATCATTGTCATGAGGGTACTTGCAAGAGGAAGGAACCTTTGATGCAATCATGGATCCAGAGGGATCTCAGTGCATTTAGAGGAACAACACACTGGAAGTGAAGACTCCAAGTTTGATTGTTTTAATTATCATGCCTCTAACCTACATTTATAAGTTTTCTACATTACAAGTAGGCATTGTAGCTGTGACAACAATCCTTAAATTGTTTTGATTCTAGAGACGTACTCATTATTCTCCTCTAGGAGATATTCTTGTCTTGTTTCCTTTCATTTGTTTTCTTGTTCCAAGAAGGTTAACAACAAAGGAATATGTTTATCCTTCAGAATTCAGAGGGAGTCAAAACTATTTGCAGAGAGGAAGAACATAACCATCATCGAGGCAACCGAAGAGATGATACATGATCAGAGTCTACCTAAGAATCTGTGGGAAGAAGCACGGATGAAAACAATATATGTTCAGAACGGAAGTCCTCACCATATTTTGAAGAACATAACTCCCGAAGAATCCTTCACCGGAGTGAAGCTTGAGATTGGACACTTTAGGATATTTGGGTGCCCAATATATTGTCATGTACCTAAAGAGAAGAGATCCAAGCTAGAACCTTCAGGGAGAAAGGGTACATTTATGGGATACAGTGAATCTTGGAAGGCATATCGGATCTACATCCATAGTCAGAGATAGATTGAGATAAGCAGAGATGTTATCTTTGAAGAAGAGACAACATTTCAAAGATCCAAAGAATCTCATATGGAGACCAACAGTGAGACAATACCTTCTCCCCCTTCAACAGTTCAAAGGGATACATACATTATTCTAGTTGATCCAGTTGTTCTAGATGATATAGTTTCTCTAGTTGATATCCCCATAGATATTGCAGTAGGGCATAAAATCCCTTCCTGAGCTCGAAAAACTCTGCAGGAGGCAGAGGGACATGCAACCCCTCATTGCACATCCTAAGAGAGAAAGAGACCAAAGAGATTTTCGAGCTACTTTTCAACCATGACCCACATCATTGATTCTGAGACTTCTTTTCATGGATAAGCGATAGCTGAGCAGGTATGGAAAGATGCCATGGTAGAAGAATATCAGTCCATCTTGAAGAATGATGTATGGGATATTGTTCTAAGACCAAAGGGAAGTTTGTAGTGACTTCCAAGTGGATCTATAAGATCAAGCATGCAACTGATGGAAGTATCGAGAAACACAAAGTGAGATTTTTAACCAGAGGATTCTCACAAGTAGAGGGAGTTGACTATGATGAGACATTTGCTCCAGTAGCCTGATACACTTCCATCCATACTATCATTGCAGTAGCCGCATCCATAGGTTGGAAACTACATCAGATGGATGTAAAGACAAACTTTCTCAATGGTGATATTGAGGAAGAAGTTTATATCGAGCAACCATAAGGATTCATGATACACAACAAGAAATTTCATGTGTGCAGGTTGAAGAAATCATTGTATGGACTAAAGCAAGAACCTCGTGCTTGGTATGATAAAATGGATGGATTCTTGATGAGTTTGGGATTCAACAAAAGTACTGCTGATTCAAACCTATATTATCATATTGTTCGTAACGAGTGCTTAATATTGGTCCTATATGTGGATGACTTATTCCTCACCAGCTCAGAGAGACTTATTGTTGAATGCAAACAAGCATTGACTTCTAAATTTGAGATGAAGGATCTGGGTATCGATCCAAAAACATCTTTTAAACGACAATGGTTGAGTTATTATGCATGAGTTAAAATACCATTTAGGAAACTGAATTAGGAGGAATATTTAATGAAGAAACATAACAACCATTAAGTATTATACAGATCTGAACAGAAGCACGAGGACAACAAACCATAAACACCAATGTGATAACGGAGTTCAAAAATCTCGCCTACGTCTCTGGGCCTTTGTCTTAGTGGGATTTATTATTTCTCTTCAAATATTTTCAAGTACATCATGAAGGTGCCAATGGATTACAAAAATGAGCTGGTTGTGTTTTACCAGATCTCAAGAAACCGTCAAAACTGATGACACTGAAAACGGACGCACAAAGCTCCTAGAAATGGCCCGCAAAGGTGCGCTCCTCAATAACTTCCCTACATAACAATGGCCTTGGCTCAACAATCATGTAGCATTTCTCTGCTTTGAAACTCCTCCCATGGCTTCAACAGCCTCTGTTTTATATAGGCCTGAAGTTGGTAACCATCTCCCAACTTCCCCCAAAGATCTAGCCTCAAAAAGGGCCCACGATCCTCCAAAAATGGACAAAATCCCACAAATCTGCTGAGAAAATCAATAAAAAATCATATAGTATAGTGTAAAACCTACTATATGCAACAATCAAGGGCACAACCCCTTTTTCACTGGCTCCTGGTCACTTGGGCACCTCCATGTGGCTAGGCGCTAGCAGTTATGCGTTGCCCCCCTTCTGGATTCCTAGCTATCAATTATATAGTTGGCCATGTGGCCTCATGGTTTTCTCCACGCACCCTTCTCCGCATTTATCCCTCGGATCAAGACCCACGGTTAAGCCCCCTGGTCGGCGGGCTAGCCCGATCGACCGGGGCTAACCCCTATTCTCCTGCGCCACTAATAAGATATGGGTCGTATGTTGAGTGGCACCACGATCGAAGGCTAAGGCCAAACTCCAACGTCCACGCCAACAGTTACATGGAGGTCTAGTCGTATTGCAACAGACACATGGCACGCGTTGGGGGTTGGGGCCTAGCCCCAGCCCCATCCTCCGCCATCCAACGAATCATAACACTTTAAATAAAAGTGGCACCAATATATGGTTAAGTACCACTTGTAGGTAGGCAGCTGGGCTGGTAGCCTGACCTACGCAAAGTCTTGGCGCCCATGGAGGTCCACGGTTCGAATTCGGTGGACTCCAAACAACTTTTTCCAAAAACAACCAATGAACAATAAATGGGTGCCACGTGGCACCTTTACATGCACCCAAGTAAATTCCATGTGTCAATATCCGATTGGACCACTTGTCTACCCAGTCAACACAATTTCCCAGTCAGCACACTTGCCCAATCACGTTCTTCCACATATTGTACGACTGTACAACCCTGCCACATCAGCGATACGGACTTGCCACGTGTCACCCTTGCAGTGGTGACACATGTCACACTCTGATAGGTTCACCTATACTTGTCCATGTCAACATCCACTATACCTTTCCATGCCAGCTGTATGATTGTACAACATGTACAGTTAGCTTCCACGTGGCACTGTACTGACTGTACAATCATCATTTTTTTTTGCATGTTTGGCAAAATGAACAAATCACGATATGTTGGTCATACGATGTTCATTTGAGACCATTCAAGTTGCGTTGGGTTCGTAATATCGAGGCCTACACACATGTCTTTTTTTGAAGAGATTATGAGCACTTTGATTTTTAGGCCTTTCTGAGCCCCATCTGGATCCTTGATCCAATTCTGGGTCACACCTCCCCACCAAAGAAATTTTGGTCCTCAAAAGAGTTACAAAATGGAACTTACTGATTACATACTCATAAGGATAAACAAAACATTATATTGTACAAAAATGATGTTATAACAAGTCATCATTTCAACATGTGTGATAATTACATTAATGGAAGCAAAATACAATGAAGTTGTGGCATCCACTTCTGGAAAAACCAAGCAATTGTTTTCTTTCATTCATGGTGTTTCTCTTGCTTCCCTGGTAATGTCTCTTCCTTGGTGAGTACATGCACAATCCTTTTGTCCTTCCTTGGATGAAGCTCCAGATTAAGCTTCCAACACTTAGCCTTTTGATGTCCACCCTTGTTGCGATAAGTGTAGTGGGTTTTTGGTATCTAGACTTGTTTTCCCTTCTCTTTCTTCCATTGTGGAGATGAGTCTTTATGTCATGTCTCCTTCTTGGTAGACATAAAATTCCTGTACAAATATTGTCTCTTCCAACACTTGGAAACACAATGCTTGGCTGAATGACAAAAAGTACATGGATACATATGCCACAAGTTTCAGATTACATGATTATGCTTTTTATAATCAAAAAGATAATTGGAAAAGTCATGACCATTATACCTTTCTTGCTGATATTCACTTTTATCTGGAGATGACTTGCATTCACTATCACAATCATGGAGTGATACGCCATCACCTTTTGTGAAGTATTCCCGCAATGCCTTAAGCTGTCCATTCGAAGCATTACTTGCTTCTGATGTTTTGGAGCCCATCTTGGAGAATGCTCCAATATCCTCTTCGCCATATCCCAATCCTAAATAACGAGGTATTTCCACAACCTCTATGGGATTAACGATTCCTTGGACCTTATTTCCAAGGCCCTTTCCTTCATAACCCATCTTGGTTAGCAATTTAAAACCTATACCTCTGGTATGTTTTTCAAATGCACCAAAAGAACCATGTTGATGGGAACAATGCGAAATTGATGAATGACCTCCACTACATACCTCAAAGATGTTTTATGAAATAGATGTAGAAGGCAATTCCTTTAATTATTCTTTTCTTTTGTTGTTCTTTGAAGCTTTCTCTTGAACCGATCTCTTTTGTTCCAAGTAGTCTTCATACAACACTTTCACCATCTCTGACATGGAAAAGAGAGCTTTTCACATATCCTTCTCATCTTGAGAAAGTCCCTCTTTAGAAGCCATTTTCTCAACTGAGATGTGCTTTTCCCTGGTAAACATGCAACTCAAAATCCAACCGTCAACTAGCTCTGATACCACTTCATATGAAAAGATCTTTTAAATGACAGTGGTTGAGTTATTATGCATGTGTTAAAATACCATTTAGGAAACTGAAGTAAGAGGAATATTTAATGAAGAAACATAGCATATATTAAGAATTATACATATCTGAACATAAGCATGAAGACATCAAACCATAAACACCAATGTGATAACGAAGTTCGACAATCTCGCCTACGTCTCCGGGCCTTTGTCTCAGTGGGATTTCTTATTTTCTTCAAATATTTTTAAGTACATCATGAAGGTGCCAATGGATTAAAAAAATGATTTGGTTGTGTTCTACCAGATCTCATGAACCCATCAAAACTGACGACACTGGAAATGAATGCACGAAGCTCCTAGAAATGGCCTGCAAAAGTGCACTCCTCAATAGCTTCGTTGCATAACAATGGCCTTGACTCAACAATCCTACGACATTTCTCTGCTCTAAAACTCCTCCCATGGCTACAAGAGCCTCTAGTTTATATAGTCCTGAAGTTGGTAACCATCTCCTAACTTCCCCCAAAGATATGGCCTTAAAAAGGGACCAAGATCCTCCAAAAATGGGCAAAATCCCACAAATTTGTTGAGAAAATCAATAAAAATCATATAGTATAGTGTAAAACCCACTATATGCAAAAATCAAGGGCGCAACCCCTTTTTCGTTGGCTCCTGGTCACTTGGGTGCCTCCATGTGGCTAGGGGCTAGCAATTATGCACTGGCCCCCTCTTGGATTCCTGGCTCTCGGTTATATGGTTGGCCATGTGGCCTCAAGCTTTGCTCCACGTGCCCTTATCCACATTTATCCCTCAGATCAAGACCCATGGTTAAGCCCCTTGGTCGACGGGCTAGCCCGACCAACTGGGGCTAACCCCTATTCTCTCGCGCCACGAATAGAATCCGGGTCATATGTTGAGTGGCATTGCGACCAAAGGCTAAGGCCAAACTGCAACATTCACGCCAACAGTTACATTGAGGTCTGGTCGTATTACAATGGACACACGACACGCGTTGGGGGATGGGGTCTAGCCCCAACCCTATCCTCCACCATATGATGATCCATAACACTTTAAATAAAAGTGGCACCAATATATGGTTAAATACCACCTGTAGGTAGGCAAGCAGGCTGGTAGCCTGACCTACACGAAAGTATTGGTGCCCATGGAGGTCCACGGTTAGAACCTGGTGGACTCCAAAACAACTTTTTCCAAAAACAACCAATGACCAATAAATGGGTGCCATGTGGCAGTCCATGACTGGGCCACATGGAACCTTTACATGCACCCAAGTAAACTCCACGTCTCAAGATCCGATTGGACCACTTGTCTGCCCAGTCAACACATATGCCCAGTCATCACATTTTCCCAGTCAACACACTTGCCCAGTCATTGTCTTCCACATGTCGTATGATTGTACAACCCTGCCACCTCAGTCGTACGGATGTGCCACATGTCACCCTTGTAGTGGTGTCACATGTCACACTCTGATAGGTCCACCTGTACCTATCCATGTCAAAATCCACTGTACCTTGCCATGTCAGCTATACGGATGTATGGATTGTACAGTCAGCTGCCACGTGGCACTGTACAGACTGTACAATCATCATTTTTTTGCTTGTTTGGAAAAATGAATATATCATGATATCTTGGTCATATGACATTCATTTGAGTCTGTTCAAGTTGCGTTGGGTTCATAACGGTGAGGCCTACAGACACATCTATTTTGAATAGATTATGAGCACTTTGATTTTTAGGCCTTTCTGAGACCCATCTGGCTCCTAGATCCAATTATGGATCAGGTATGATGCACTACTTCTTGGGAATAGAAGTATGGAAGAGGACTGATGAGATTTTCCTGAGTCAAGAAAAATATACAGTGGAGATATTGAAGAATTTCGGTATGACAGAGTGAAAATCCATGCCTACACCGATGGTGATGGATTTGAAGAAAATTATTGATGCTTCTACTGATTCAGGCGAGATTGATCCACATTAGTACCGACAGCTGATTGGATCACTGATGTATCTGGTTAACACCAGAACTTATATATTCTATGCAGTGAATGTACTTAGTCAGTTCATGAGTCAACCGAGACAGGCTCATGTTGATGATTGCAACTATGTGAGACATTCTCCAGCTTACAAACCTGTGAGATGTGGATCATTGCAGCTATGTGAGACTTTCTCCAGCTTACAAACCTGAGAGAAATCCCCTAAAAAGGGTATGTTTTTCCTATCTGAGACATATTTGGAACGTAGAGATGACCTCCCCCATTCAGAGAGTTGAGAAGAACTCCAGATGATTATCCTGTGGGAAAGGTGATCTGTTGAGTTGGACGTGCATGTGGCTGAGCACAAACTGAACGTGTGAAATACCAAAGTGTTGGGTGCATCATCACGAGAACATAAATGAAGATGATGTATTAGCCTCCTCTGAGCATCAGAGTTGACAAGAAACTCCAGACGACTCTCATGTGTGATGCAGTGGGAAAGAAGATCTGTTGAGTGGATGTGCCTGTGGACTTTCACAAGTGAACGTGTGAAGAACTGGTTCTTCTGTGTAATGCAGTGAGACAAAGATATGAAAATCCCTATGGATGTGCCCCTAGTGGACGAGAACTAGTGGGTGTATCATATCCCTTGCTATATTTTTCAAGAGTTAGACCTGCATGTAACCATAATTGTAATGTAAAGGGTACAGGTCAGCCCCACATTAATGTGATTAGTAATAAATGTAAAAGATAATTAATCTGGTTAATATTAATTATAGTATAAGCTAGTGAGGTCAGACCTGTTGTTCCAATAGACACTTATGTTGATAGGTTCAGTTTAGTATAAGTAAAGTTAGATTCCCCATTGTGAAAACATATCTCTCACGTGAGTTTGGAAATTTCAACAAGTACACCTTCTTGGGAAAAGTGTGCACCTCTCTTGGGCGCTAGTCTTCTAGGGTTTGAGTACCCTCTTTTGTGCTAGGTATTATTGGTGGTGAAGGTATTTCTCTTGAAGAATATAGCAAAGGATCTGGCTGGGTTTTCTTCCCTTGTTGAGAGGGGTTTCCCAGGATACTTCTTGTGTTCTTGTGCATGGTGTTTCTTCTTGTGATCTTGGTTGTTGCAACATTATTGTTCATGGTTAAGACAAATGATAAAATTGAATGAACTTCATGATTAACCTAGATTATTGGAAAGTCAACATGGTTTCATAGCATAGGTATTGAAGAACCCATTACACAAGCTACAACCTTTTACCAGTCATCCCTCCTCTTTTGCAAAACCGTACGACCCTCCTAGGGTTTCCAGAAAATTCGTATGGCCCTCTTCTTTTGAGTGTTTCATCCAGTGCACCTCCAGAGACTCTCAGAGTGAATTTGAGGCAAATTTTGGAATGGGAGAGTACGACCTTCTCCAGTGCACCTCCAGAGACTCTCAGAGTGAATTTTTGAACATTTTGAAATTTTAGCCCTAGGGTTTCACAATTTTTTGCAAATTTCTATTTTTAGGGTTTCTGCAGCTCTTTGAAGAAGCCTTCAAGATTAATTGTGTTCTTCTGACTTTCAAGGATTATTGTTGGTAGTCATAAGCCCAAAAAAACCTAAGATTGCTAGCCTTGCCTAGCCATTAGGTTTTCTAGCCCAGTTAACAAGGGTTTGTGAAGAATCTAAAATATAATGAACAAAGCTATTGATGAATGGAAGGAAGATGATGAAAATATGAGGAATCCAATCATCTACACAAACTCTTACATTGAAGGACCATATTTAAAGTAGCAATATGAACAAAGGTGACATTGTGACTACCTTCTTCATGAATATCTCAGAGGACATAGATCAACCAGGTGCCATTGGAGAAATCATATCAACACCCTCAGGTATGCAATTGTATATTTATTATTTGTATTATTGTCACGAGGGTAATTGAAGGAGGACAAAACCTTTTGCTAAAGTCATGGATCGAGAGGGATCTCAGTGCATTCAGAGGAACAACACACTGGAAGTGAAGACTCCAGGTTTGATTGTTGTAATTGTCATTCCTCTAACATATATTTATAAAGTTTGCTACATTACAAGTAGGTGTTGTAGTTGTGACAACAATCCTTAAATTGTTTTGATTCTAGATATGTACTCATTATTCTCCTTTAGGAGATATTCTTGTGTTGGTTCTTTTTGTTTTATTGTTTTAGATAGGTTAACAAGAAAGGAAGATGTTTATCCCTTAGAGGGAGTCACTTGACTCAGAGGGAGTCAAAACTATTTGAGAAAGAGGAAGAATAGAACCATCATTGAGGAAAATCAATGCAATAATGCATGATCAAAATCCCTATATGATTCTATGGGCAGAAGCATGCATGACACAAAATATGTTTAGAACAAGAGTCTTCACCAGAATTTAAACAACATAACTCCTGAAGAAGCCTTCACTAGAGTGAATCCTGATATTAAACACTTCAGGATATCTGGGTGCCCAATGTATTTTCATGTACCCAAAGAGAATAAGTCCAAGCTAGACCCTTCAAGGAGACATGATACATTTATGGGATAACAGTGAATCTTCGAAGACAATCCAAGATCGACATCCCTGGTTGGAGACAAAATGAGAAAAGAAGAGATGTTGTCCTTGAAGAAGAGATATCCTTTCAAGGATACAGAGAATCTCATATGGAGATTGACAGTGAAACAATACCTTCTCCCCCTTCAACAGTTCAGAGGGAGACAAACATTATTCCAGTTGATCTAGTTTCTCTAGTTGATATGTTTAGAGATATTGTAGTAGGGAATAAAAGGCCTACCTAGACTCACTCTGCAAAAAGCAGAGAAACATACAAGCCTCTCAAGGCACATCCTGAGAAAGAAAAAGATATTTTTGAGATATCCTTCAGTCATGAGCCACTTCATTGATGTTCAACCTCCTTGTCTTAGAGAAGCAACATGATAACATTGATGATAAAATAAGTTCAGTATGACATAATGCAAATATTAAAGAAGTTCAGTATGACATAATGAAAAATCCACTGTGATGAATTTAAAGAAAAAGATTGCTGATGATTCAGATGAGGCTAATCCAGAACTGATTAAATCACTAATGTATCTGGTTAACACCAGACTTGATTCATGCCATGTAGTGAATGTGCTTAGTCATTTCATGAGTCAATCGAGACAAACTCAGTAGACAAAAACAAAACATGTATTGAGATATATACGAGGCACAGTTGGATATGCCCGGAGATATGCGTCTAGTGTGAACTTGAGTTTGCAAGATATGCCAATTCAGATTGAGTAGAAAGTACAGTGGACTGAAAGATCACATCTGGTTGTTGTTCTACCATGAAGGTTGTCATGGTTTCCTAATACAACAGGAAATAGAACTCTGTGGCCTTGAGTACCACAAAGGCAGAGTATATAGCATCGACTGTGTGAAGCAATTTGGCTTCACAAGCTTCTGACAGATCTACTTGACTATGAGATGGATCCTATGATGATAAACAAGAGTCATGTGTAAAGCTCCTTCAGAACCCAATGTTTCCTGATGGATTGAAACACAATGAGATGAAATATCCTTCTATTAGAGATATGATGCAGAGAAAAATTGTACACATTCAATACCCTCCTACACATGAGCGGATTGCAGACATATTCACAAAACTAACATGGTGAAGAAATCCTCCCTAGTTGAGAGGGAGTGTTTATGGCTCCAACCAAGACAAAATTCAAAGTACATCCATGTGAGACTTGACATGATGAAGAATGCCTCCCTAGCCGAGAGGGAGTGTTGATGATTGCAACTATGTGAGACATTATCCAGCTTACAAACTCATGAGATGTGGATCATTGCAGCTATGTGAGACTTTCTGCAGCTTACAAGCCTGAGAGAAAGACCCTAAGAAGGGTATGTGGTTCCTATCTGAGACAGAGATGGAATGTAGAGATGACCTTCTCCATTCAGAGAGTTGAGAATAACTTCAAATGATTATCCTGTGGGAAAGGAGATCTGTTGAGTTGGACGTCCATGTGGCTGAGCACAAGGTGAACGTGTGAAATCCCAAAGTGTTGGGTGCATCGTCATGAGAAGAGAAATGAAGATGATGTATTAGCCTCCTCTGAGCAACAAAGTTGATGAGAAAATCCAGATGACTCTCCTGTGTGATGCAGTGGGAAAGAAGATCTGTTGAGTGGACATGCCTATGGACGAGAACATGTGAACATGTGAGGAACTGGTTCTTCTATGCAATGCATTAAGCCAAAGATATGGACATCCCTATGGATGTGCCCCCAGTGGATGAGCACTAGTGGGTGTATCAGATCCCTTGCTATATTTTTCAAGATTCAGACCTGCATGTAACCCTAATTGTAATGTAAAGGGTATAGGTCGGCCCCACCTTAATGTGATTAGTAGTAAATGTAAAAGATAATTAATCTGGTTAATATTAATTATATTATAATCTAGTGAAGTCGGCCCTGTTGTGCCAATAGACACTTATGTTGACAGTTTCAGTTTATTATAAGTAAAGGTAGATTCCCCATTGTGAAAACATATCTCTCACATGAGTTTGGAAATTTCAGCAAGTACACCTTCTTGGGAAAAGTGTGCACCTCTCCTGGGTGCTAGTCTTCTAGGGTTTGAGTACCCTCTTGTGTGCTAGGTATTATTGGTGGTGAAGGTCTTTCTCTTGAATAATATAACAACGTATTTGGTTGGATTTTCTTCCCTTTTTGAGAAGGGTTTCCCAGGATACTTCTTGTGTTCTTGTGCACGGTGTTTCTTCTTGTGATCTTGGTTGCTACAAAATTATTATTCATGGTTAAGACAAATGATAAAATTGAATGAACTTCATGCTTAACCTAGATTGTTGGAAAACCAAAAAATCACTGGATAACAACGAAGCATGTATTGAGATATCTATGAGGCACAGTTGAATATGGCCTAAGATATGCTTCCAGTGTAGACTTGAGTTTGTAGGGATAAGTCGATGCAGATTGGGCAGTGAGCGCATTGGACTGGAAGAGCACATTCGATTGTTGTTTTACCTTGGGGTATGCCATGGTTTCCTGGTGCAGTAGGAAACAAATATTTTTGGACTTGAGTAATGCAAAAGCATAGTATTTAACATTGAGTGTGGCATTTCGCGAAGCAGTGTGGATTCACAAGCTCCTGAAATATTTATTTGATCATGACATGGATCCTACCATTATTCATTGTGATAACCATAGTTGTGTGAATCTCTCTGAGAACCATGTGTTTCACGATAGATCGAAACACATTGAGATAAAATATCATTATATTAGAGACATGGTATAGAGGAAAGCAGTACACATGTAGTACCTTCCTACACATGAGAAGATTTCAAATATCTTCACCAAACCACTTTCCAAGACGAAGTTCAAGTACTTCCATGAGAGACTTGGCCTGGTGGA
>ML834303.1:10700-23271 GCA_009831015.1 Picea engelmannii
TTATATTTTATAAGATAAATAAAGACGAGAAATATAGCTTTGAGAGTTAGCTTAATTGTTTGGTGTCATCGTTGCATTATGTAGGTCTTCAATTTGATTTCCACTAGATCATGTAGACTAAGTTTATATCTCTTATGCTTACATTAATATTATTTTTGGATTGAGGGAAAGTGCTCAAAATTTTCTTAGGAGTAGTAATTTTCAAGGATTAAACACACACACATATCTATATCCATAGTCTAAATGTTCTACCAAATGATTATTTTTCAGTGATATTTTTTGGGGATTTTTGCCCGAAATCTAGCGAGAAATTGTTAGATCCACATATTTGAGTGATTATTTCCGTATAATTTGAGTGCCCTAGAGGTTTTTCAGCATTTTGAATCCATTTTTACATTTAAAAATGGATTTTAAACAACAAAAAATAGTGATTTCGTGCAGATTTAAGTCACCATATTCTGGCGAAAAAAGCCATTTCGTAGAACAGTTAGACAATGCCTATATCTATATAGTTTGAATAAGTTAAATAACAAATGAAGCTCAATGGGTTAACTCGAATAGATGAGTGTTGTGGTTATAATGCAAGAGGTCTCGGGGTCAAGTCTCTGGCTAGCTATATTGTTGAGATTGTTGAGCCTCACTTGATGTCCGCACCGGATTAGGCCTTGTAATCAGGGCCAACAGTTTACCCCATTTACCATCCATGGATCATGGAGAAGTACCTAGAGAGTTTTCCACAGGGGTTTTCTTGGAAAAAAAATTAGATAACAAACAAATTCATTTCCAAAATACTCATTAAACTACCTACAATACCATATGCAAACACAAAGGGAGCAAAGTGTGTATATATGCACATGAAGTGTTCCTACATTACAAAGTTCAAATAAAAGAATATGTATTTCAAGTTTAAACTAAATTAATTTTAAATGTTTCTTTTAGGTAAAATTCTTTACAATTGTAAACATCAAATAACTTTATACAATTTTCTAACAGTTAAACCATGTCAAATCCAAATTCTATCAACAAACTAGATATGCTAACCAAGATACTATTCAAACTTTGTACAACTTTCTAGGGTCTTTTATTTCTAGTTTATTTTCTATTAGAAGATCCATTAAATTTGAGAAACCAAAATCTCTTTTAAATGTTTCTTTTAAGTAAGATTCTTTAAAATTGTAAACATTCAATAACTTCATACAATTTTTTTACATTTAAACAATGTAAAATCCAAATTCTATCAACAAACTATATATATATATATATATATATATATAAACCAAGATACCATTTAAAAAACCAAAATATCTTTTAAATGTTTCTTTTAGATAAGATTCTTTAAAATTGTAAACATCCAATAACTTCATCCAATTTTTAACATTTAAACAATATAAAATCCAAATTCTATCAACAAACTATATATATTAAATTAAATAATATTGTAATTTGAATCTAATATTGTAGAAAGAATTTAGATAAACCAACCTTGTTATCTTGTGTTTATGCTTATTATTGAATAAATCATTGTTTGTTTAAAATGTGGATGATTATAATATAAATTCTTAATGAAAATAGCCCATGCACAATTCATATTACAATTTCATGTCCTTTTTTTTTGGTTCAAGTGAATGACTTTTTATATCTTAAATTAATTCATCACACATTAAATATGTTAGCAAACTTAATAATATAAAAACTCTAACAAATCAAAAAATAGAAGAAACCAAACAAAGATAATATTATGAAGATATTGACAAAAGAAACCAAACAAAGATCACTATTATGAAGATATTGACAAAACTAGTAGCTTTTGTGAGGTGTGTCATGTTTAATGATTAGACTTAAATTTTTATACATACCTTCTATGTAAAATGATTTATAATCATCCAAAACACAAGGATTTGGTGTACCATCCATTGTAATCCATTAGTTTCATTGAGATTATTTCTATATTATTATATATGAAAGAAATCATAATTATTGTCAAAACTTGAATAATGTGTATTTTATTTTTTTAGTACATTTAGATGATTTTTGTTAAAGATTTTAACATTTTATCAGAAATAAAATGTGAATAGAATGTATAAAAATTTGAATAGTTCCAATTAATTTTAGTAAAGATAATATTGAAAGTGGTTATACCAAGATTCAATTGTATAGTTTAGGTTTATATTTTATTAATAATTTTTTTTGGTGATTTAATTTAGCACTAAATTAGAGTAATAATACAATTAATTAAAAAATTTATGTTTTCATTTTTAATGCTTATATATATATATGCTTTGGATTTTCGAGGGATCAAATTTGATATTAAATTGAAATAGTAGTTTTCTACTTTGTTTTACTTTGCGTATGTATTTATATCGAAAAAATGTGTTTTTAATTACTTAATTTTGTTATTTTGGACATTAGTAAAAAATCATCAATCTCTTATTTTTTTTTAAATGAAAATTTATATATTTTTGTGAACTTAAAATTGGTAGTCTACTATATGTGAACCTAAATTAAAAGGTAGTAAAAATATTGAAATGCCATGAATTTTTTGTTTGACAAGTAAAGATGAACATCAAATTTAACACCAACTTCTAGGGATAGAACTTCCCACGTTAAAAGGTACTATCAATCAATACCATATTTGCATTATGAAAGTTGCATGAGTTATACCATGTCAAGAGATTTGCAACAACGTTTTCCACGCTATATTTCAACGTTTGATGGAGAAAACGAAACCTTTGTAATTTCCCATTATGTCGGCCACAACACCAGAAAGCTCAACTTCAAGCATAAAAATTATTGTTTATGACCTTTGAATTGCAAGTTTGATGCTCAAATTACTTAGTGGTAGTCAGTGACTTTCCAATAGTGTATGGAAAGCTCGGTTTTGGCTCTTGTTTCTCAAGATCAAGCTTTTGCAAAAGTTTGGGTTTCAATGTGAGTTCATGCTTGGCTCCAACACCAACTCTGTCTCTAATAATATTTCATGGCTCCAATTCAAGTTTACTCTAGTATGGTGGAAAGATTCTTCCATTTGATTTAACAACACAGGGTAATGCATTGTTATGGTTTGCATGTGAAAGCAAAGTAAACCACACTCAAACTCTAAGTGAAGCCACCTTTAAGATATTTCCAAGAAACTTTAAGTGTTCTTCAAGTGAGGCAAATAATAAGCACCAAGTTGTAGAACATGTATGTATCGAAGTATATGTTGATATATACATAGTTTTATGTATATGTATAGATATTAAAATGTGTGTGTGTGTGCGTGCTTTGCAATGCAATGCTTATTGCTCACCTCCAAGCAACGCTTCTCCATGATGGAAGTGAAGTGTATAACACTCAAGTTTGGCTTTGCATTCTCCCAAAGACATGCCACATATTACCTCCTTCACCTTTTCCCAAGAAATCCCATCATCCCAATGCTCGGAAACTCCATTCATGGTTATGTGCATGAATATAGACTATTGGTATGAGGGACGAATTAATGGTGTTAGTTTTGCACCATGTGACACTAGTGCTATATATCACTTGGCCAATTCAACTTTCACACCCATATTGACTCATCATGCCATGGTTCATTCTCATCTTGTTTTGGCATGGATTCGGGTTGTTCCATCTTAATTGAAGCCCATCTCTCCGTCTTCGTCTTGGTCCCATCCACCATTCACGTGTGGGATTTTTCGTACCTTAGAAAGTGTCCAATAGAGCATCGTTAATGGCAACAATGAACATAGAACATCTAAGTGCATGCAAAGAAGGTACTCCAACAAATATTATGGACAATAGTCTATATAATTTAGCCTTAATGGAAACCACAACAATATGCCCTTCTTTAGCATATCTGTATAGTAGTGAATGAGGGTGTGTGGGGATTTACGGAGGAGAAAGAGATAGAGTACACATGCATACGCCATCATCACATTAATTTTAGTTTAGATGTTTCATATTTAGCAATTCAATTATGTTTATAAGTTTTTCTTTAGTTAGTAGTTGCATACACAACCAGTTACTTTGCATGTGGAAAGTGTTGATGAATGCAGCTATGGGAGACATCCTCCAGCTTACAAATCTGTGAGATGTGGAACATAGCAGCTATGTGAGTCTTTCTCTCAGCTTACAAACCTGAGAGAAAGCCCCTAAGAAGGGTACGTGGTTCCTGCCTGAGACAGAGTTAGGAACATAGAGATGACCTCCTCCATTCAGAGAGTGAGAAGAACTCCAGATGATTATCCGGTGGAAAAACGATCTGTTGAGTTAGGACATGTCTATGGCTGAGCACAAGGTGAACGTGTGAAATCCCAAAAGTGCTAGGCACATTGTCATGTGAACATAAATGAAGATGATGTGATAGCCTCCTCTGAGAAACAGAGTTGACGAGAAGACTCCAGTTGATTCTCTTGTCAGTGGCAGTGGGAAAGAAGATATGTAGAGTGGATGTGCACGTGGACGAGCATAGGTGAACATGTGAAGACCTGGTTCTTCTGTGTAATTCATTGAATCAGAGATATGTCATCCCTAAGGATGTGCCCCTAGTGTATGAACACTAGTGGGTGTATCAGATCCTTTGCTATATGTTGTTCAAGAGTCAGACCTACCTGTAACCCTAATTGTTATATAAAGGGTACATGTCGGCCCCACCTTAATATGGTTAATAATAAATGTAAAAGATAATTAATAGTAATAATAATAATAATAATAATAATAACAATAATAATAATAATAATAATAATAATAATAATAATAATAAATATATTATGTCTTAGAGAGGTCGGTCATATTGTGTCAATAGACACTTCAGTTGATAGGACAAGTCTAATATAAGTAAAGGGAAATCTCCCATTGTAGAAACACATCTTTCTCTCGAGTTTGGAAATTTCAGCAAGTACATTTCTTTGGCAAAAGGTGCGCACCTCTCTTGGGCGCTAGAGTTCTAGGGTTTTGTGCACCCTCTTGTGTGCTAGGTATTTCTTGTTGGTAAAGGTATTTATATTGAATATTATAGAAAAGGATTTGGTTGGGTTTTCTTCCCTTGTTGAGAAGGGTTTCCCAGGATACATTTTGTTTTCTTGTGCAAGGTGCTTCTTCTTGTGATCTTGGTTGTTGCAGTATTTATGGTTATGGTTAAATGATGAAATGGAATGAACTCCATGCTTAACCTAATGCTTATGAAAAAATCAACATGGTATCAAAGCATAGGTCTTGAAAGAACCCATTGCACAAGCATATACCAAGTCTCATCCTTTACCAGTCATCCCTCCTCTTCTGCAGAACCGTACGACCCTCCTAGGGTTTCCAGAAAATCTGTACGGTCTTCCTTTTTTAGTGTTTCAGCACCTTAAAACTTGTAAGTTAGGGCTACTTTCAACATAGAAGAGTACGGCCTCTTCTAGCGCATCTCCAGAAGCTCTCAAAAAGAAATTCCGAGAAATTTTGATTTTTGGCCCTAGGGTTTCTAGGGTGCCAAAATTTCCTACAGAATATAAATTCTGGTCGTATGAAGAAAGAAATTTCTTGAATCAACAAGAATCTCTGTTACACTATCAAATTGATTGTTTGCATTCATAATTCCAATATAATCTAGTCTACAAGGATTCAACAAAAATGAAGAACATAACTTTAGTGGAAGATAGGCTTGATGGAGCAAGCAACTTCAGCCCCTGGAAATCAAAGCTTCTAGTCACTCTTGAAGAAGAAGATCTCTTGGATGCAACAAATAAAAGTCTACCAGAAAGAGCCATTGATTTAGAGAAGAAAGTAAGAAAATAAGATGATGTCAGAGCAAGGAAAATAATCATCTACTCAGTAAGAGATCACCTCTTGCCCCATATTGCCAATCTGAAGACTGCCTATGATATGTATAAAACATTGAAAGGAATGTTTGAAAGTGAAAACACTCTCAGAGCTCTTACCTTGAAGAGCCAACTTCAAAGTACCAAGATGACAAAAGATGACACAGTTGCACTCTTCTTCATGAAGTTATCATAAATTAAAGAACAACTAGAGACCATTGGAGAAATCATGTCTGATAGAGAAATTGTCTTAACCACTCTCTAGAATATTCCAAAATCATGGGAGCCTTTCATTAAGAGTATCGGTGGAAGAGAAACTCTACCAAAATTTGAGAGCCTATGGAAAGATTGCACTCAAGAAGAACTCAGACTTAGAAATAGAGGAGTGGAAGATTCCCTAGAAGAAAATCATGCTCTTGCACTTCATACAAGGAAGGGAGGAAAATTCAAAAGAAACTTTAGGAAAACATTTAAAGAAGAAAAGTCTTCATCCAATCCTGGATATCAAAGAAGAGATGTTCTAAAAGTTCAGTGTTTCCGATGTGACAAGTATGGACACATTGCTAGAAATTGTCCAACCAGAAAGAAGGGAAAACCATATGTTTCCACTGCTGACATTGATCCAGATCCACCTCAAGAAAATTAAGAGAAGAGAGAGAAGTACTTCCTCTAAAAGGACATGACTACAACTAGGTAAATTTTTTGATCCATAATTCTATAGTTGATTATATTTTTCAATAAATGAAGGACATTGTTCCTAGTATAAAATCTCTTAAAAGACTTGGACCATTATCCCTGGTACGAGAGTCCAAACCATATTTAAGTTGTTTGTTATACAGGAACAAGCATAAATGTTGTTCTTAAAGAAGAGATACTTCTCCAAAGATCCAGAGAATCACAAATAAAGATTATTAGTGATACAATACATTTTCCCCCTTCAACAGTTCAGAGGGAGACAAACATTATTTCAGTTGATCCAGTTGCTCCAGTTGATATGTTCAGAGATATTGTAGTAGGGAATAAAAGGCCTACCTAGACTCACTCTAAAAAAGGCAGAGAAACATTAAGCCTCTCAAGTCACATCCCGAGAAAGCAAAAGGGATTTTCGAGCTATCCTTCAATCATGAGCGCCACTTCATTGATGATGAGATTCTTGGTCTTAGAGAAGCAATAGGAGAACATGTATGGAAAGATGCCATAACAAAAGAGTACCAATATATCTTAGAGAATGATGTATAAGACATTATTCAGGGACCAGAAGGAAAGTCAGTGATAACTTCCAAGTGGATCTATATGATCAAGCATACAACTGATGGAAGTGTTGAGAAATACAAAATGAAATCTATAGCCAGAGGTTTCTCACAAACAGAGGGAGTTGCCTATGATGAGACACTTGATCCAGTGAACCCGATACACTTCCATCCGTACTACCATCCATGAGTTGGAATCTATATCAGATAGATAGATTCCTAATGAGTTTGGATTTCAACAAAGAGTGTTGTTGATCCAAACCTATATCATTACAGTGTTGGTAACAGGATCCTAATCCAGATGACTTATTCAGAAAACCTTGTTGTTGGATACAAGTAATCCTTGACTTTTGAATTCGAGATGAAGAATCTAAGTACGATGCACTACTTCTTGGGACAAGAAGTATGACAGAGGATCGATGAAATTTCCATCCACCTTTTCCTTCATTATTCATTACATTCCATCGTCCCATTAACCTTTTATTATACCATTTTCATAAATACATTTGGGTTTCACATTATTATTTTCCACTTTATTCATTTTAGTATTATAAGTGAATTTGTGATTAAATATTAGAAATTAACATATTTTCATTATATCTCAAGGTTGGATGAGTTTTATGATGTATACAAGTATATTTGAAGATTTCAACAAAGTCAAATATTACCACCTAGCCTCAAATTCGAATTTCATCTTCAAGCTTTGAAGATTTGAAGAATATTTGGGGCAATCATTCAAGCATATTCAAAGGAGAAGATCATGGAGATTTTGATGGCATATCTTATCCAAGATTTGTGAGAGATGTGTGGAGGATTTTAAGGGATCGTATATTGTAATAATAGGAAAGTGGTTAAGAGAATAGTGGATCTGTAATTATGAGACTCTTATCTTATCTTCAAGACTCTCATGTATAAAAGAGAGTGTTCTCTCTTCATTTTGGGGGAGTTAGAGATGAGAGATTAGACTTAGATTAGCTTGAAGTCTTAGAAGGGGATTCTTAGTTTTGATTCTTTCATTATTATTCTTTCATGCTTTGTCATTTGATTCTTGTAATATAATTTGAGATTGATTCATTGTGTGAGCTCACATATGCCTTTTTTCATTCAACTCTTCACATGTTGTATTGCTTTCTCAGATTAATTTCCTGCTTTCCTAGTTAGTCTTTCAATGCTTTCCTAGATTAATTTCATTTTAGCAATTTAAATTAGATTATTTCTACTTCAATCCTGCATATATAGTGTGTGTGCTTCGTAAGCCTATGAACCTCAGATTGACAAATTAAATAGTTGGGCAAGTACTACAACGGAATTAAACGACAATATTTTCACCTAACATTTTGGCACTGTTGTCGGGGAAGCATGATGGATTGAAGTTTAGTTTGAATTTTCATGCAAGTATGATTAGGCATGCTCCTAACTCTAAGGTGACATATGGGTAAGGGCATGTAGGGAGTGTTTCAATTCTTGCAATCGTAAGTGTAGATTTCAATTCATGCAAGTGTGTCTGCATGTGTTGGTAAGGGGTCATAACAACTACTTGAGTGGAGACTCCTCATGTTCTCTCTGCCAACATATTCCTAAATCTGAGGTACGACGTTGGCCTCATTTGGCACAGAGCATGTAGAGTGTGAATTTCAATTTTTGCAATTTCAATTGTAGCAATTTCAATTTCTACAATTTCAATTTTTGCAACTATGAAGAGGTTTTCATGTGTTTCAACAAGTGTGATTTTCAATTTTTTTTGTTTTTTTGTTTATAGATTTGGGTGTTGTAAGAACCCCTTTTGCAATATGATTTAACTATGAGTGTCAACTTGGAACAACTCGCTCATATCCTTGCGAAAGTTTGGATTTCTTCTTCTCGGGAAGAGGAGATCTTGATAGTAGCCCAGAGATTAAATACTCCTCCAGAAACGAACGAGGAATCAACATCTGAGGAACTTGAGGACAATGAGGAGTTGCAGCATGATATGAGCGAGGGAAATCACGCCTACAGAATTTATATTGAGCAATGGTTCCAGGTAAGTACTCAATTAGATAAATTTCATTTTTATCTTTATTTAGTTAGTTTGTCGTTACAACAACTAGATTCATTCATTCTTGTAAAATTCTATTTTTCATTTGAAAAATTGCCACTGAATATATTGTTGTTACTGTTGCGTGCTTGGCTCCATTGGTTATTTGTCTACATGTAACTGATTTCTAAGATGTAATTAGCATAGAGTAGGTAGGCTTTCATTTTCAGATTTTTCTTTTACCTGGAATAAGTATGCTCTCCTCCGCGCTTCGTGCGATCGCGAGGATCAGAAAATAGGGATGATTTTGATTTTAGGATTGAATTCTTTTGCAAAAATGCTTAACAGTAAACACAATAAAACATTAGACGAATAAAAACAAAACCAAAATTTTTCTATGCTGAAACAGTAAAAAAAAAAATTACATGTTGAGACAGTAAAATTTTACATGCTGATACAGTGACGTTTTACCATGCTGATACAATAACGTTTTTACATGCTAAAACTGTGTCTATATCATACTGAAACTGTAAAATCATGTTGAAACTTTGGTTGAAACTATGCTTCACTTGCAATTGGTTGAATTGTGTTTTCTGGCCATGCTAAACCTGCAAATAATAGATCTAAAACATCATCCCATTCTACCTTTCACGCTCAGCCTGCAACACAAACATCAACCGAATAGTTTTTCTTTAAGAAATTTCACAACATCTTGTCTCTGGTCTTCTCCCAAATCCGCGTTAGAAAAAAAACGAACCAAATGATTTACTGCTCCACCTTCTCATCTCCGATGAATCAACATCTGAGCTTGATTTCTGTTTGTATCTTTTTGATAATTGGGAAGCTGGAATTTTCTCTCCATGATTTTAGCATTCGATTCAGGCTTCATATTGATACTGCCCAATATAGCCAATGATTCGGATCTTCACTGTCCACCCTGGCTTATCGGTCGATTAGGAAGGATGATTCAAAATGTTTTCCATAAATAAGTCTAATGGTCGATCTCTCTATGATTTGGCTAATCGAATCAATTTTAAAATTGGAACCATTGTTCTTCCTAACTAATTTATCCAAATGGTGGGCTGATTCTTCTGCCAAAATTTATAGAAAACTGTTTGAGAACTGCCATCTCATCCGGCTATCTTAAATCATGGTCTCCTCTCTACACTTCCCGATATTCTTAGATTTGAGTCACTCGATCGAGAGAGGTAGGAAGGCAAGACTCTTTACTCGTATCTTCACCCATTCTTTCCTTCTATTGGTCGCCAAGGGATGATGCCTGATCGGTTTTTGACATAATCGATTTAGTTTTTTTTCTGAACACTGGGCATAATTTGAAAGTTTAGCCATTCATTAGGGTGTATGACATAGGCACAGTGGAAATCTAAACTCAATGGTAATGGGATGAATTTTTTGAGTGAAACTTTTGCTTTAGTTTGCCAAGATTGCATTGTCAGCCCGACATTCATTGTGCATTATTAACATGGTCGAGGCCATTATCCAGATGCATTGCAAGAAAGTGGGCGATGGGGTGGATCTTCATATCCTCTGGCTCGATATTCTGTGCAGGTTGTGCAGGAAGGCAACCCACACTACCCATCAAAATCAGTACTCTCTGGTGCAGGAAATGATGGAAAACATTCCATGAATCATGTCGCAACAGGACAAGTCATCTTCGCATGGCACTCATATTTCAACTCCTGAAGAATACGCTGGGATCGACGCCTCCTTTCAAAGCAACGTGGGAGATCATGCAACTATCACTGGTCCAGATCATGTAAGTATAGCCCCGATGGTGTTTAGTTTTTTTTTTTGTTATTTTTCTTAATCAACATTTATTGAAACCATGATACATGTCAAATACACTTAAAGACAGAGTCATATTCTACACATATGAAGCTCCAAACGCGGCATTTTTAACTTCATCTAAACAACCGTAAATTATCTCTTTTACCCTCTAGTTGGACTTTTTGATTCAAAACAGTGTTATCGTGAACTATATGGGTGGACGAGGTAGTCTTACGGCCATAGTATTAAGCCTGTAAAGGTAATATACATTAGTCGATTGGGCAGAAAGATTGTATCTAATGGTCTTAAAAGTCACCTTTGTGAGATCTGGGTTCACAATAAAGCCTCCCAAATATGAGCATTTTTTTTGGATCACTGTTCACCAAAGCACATGTCACTCATTAAAATGCATGTTCAATCTTGATCTTATTAGAGTGACAAAAAATCCAAATGGCCCCATGTTTACTTCTCTTGATGTTATTACAAAATTGAACCATAATTGGGGTGAGCCTGTCATGTGTGTGGAAAAGTATGCTCAGGTTACCAACAATTCAGAAAATGTGTAAACATTGTTTCATACTTGTGTAATTCTGATGCATTGTTTTGTGGGGAAGACAACTCTGTAGTACTTGACGAGAATTTTTGAGATCTGTTAATTTTAATTTTGAGTGTTTTTGCCTTGCATTTGAGTCACTCTCGCAACAATTGAAGACAAATAAGTATGCAAGGGAAACATGTATAAAAGCACAATTTATTTCTTTGAGTTTCTCGCATTCATACTTATTTATATTTTGCATGATATATTCTTCGCAAATCTCACAATTTTGATGCAGGTTTAGTACTAACGTGTTTTAGGTTCAACGACCATCAATTTCACTGCTGAAGATATTTTTCATGAATAGCAACATTTTTCAGAAAAACTTTCTTTGATAAACAGTTTGAAGGAGTTGATCTTCATTATACATTTCATGACGATGTTGTTACACATGTATTTTACATGCTGTTACACATGTGTTACATGTGTTACATGTTGTTACACATGTATTTTACATGTTGTTACTCCTGTATTTGTAACATGTTGTTACTACACCTATCCATAAACCATTTTGCATCATGATATGCTTACCTAAATTACTCCTTATCAGTGCATTGATCATCCCTATGTTGAAGCCATCTTCCATTGCCTTATCCATCATGACTTCACACATCCCTATCTTTCTGAGCTGCATACATCATTTCCTTTATATTTTTCAGTTCATTTTTTCCTTTCCAGTTTTCCTTCTGAATAAAACAAACTCCCTTTCCATGATTACATTGCCTTGTCATACATATCGTTGCTACTGAGATCTATCTTTTAGTCCTACCAATCATTTTATAAAAACTTGCGTTGACTGATGTGGGGTTCCTTAAGGCCCACCTTTCAACAGTCTTGCCCCATCGACCTCAGCACCTTATCTGGGAAATAAACTAGAGTCCATTTTGAGTACCTAGAGGGTTTCATGCCTTAATGGCAAGTTCTCTCGCTGATGATCATGGGAATACATCAATGTCCCTTGATCATCAGATCTTTCAAGTGGCTCGACCTCAACACATCCATTCGCACTTCGCAAGATGTACTCGGGTACCTTAGCTCTCATTGACATCAATGGTGAGTTGCCTCGCATTGGTTAACGACATTCATCAATGGTCAGTAATCCAATGATTTATCTTCTTGCTCAACAACGACACATCCTTTC
>ML834303.1:23371-40715 GCA_009831015.1 Picea engelmannii
TTTGCTATATGTTGTTCAAGAGTCAGACCTACCTGTAACCCTAATTTTTATATAAAGGGTATAGGTCGGCCCCGCCTTAATATGGTTAATAATAAATGTAAAAGATAATTAATATTAATATTAATATCAATAATAATAATAATAATAATAATAAATATTATGTCTTAGAGAGGTCGGCCCTATTGTTCCAATAGACACTTCAATTGATAGGACAAGTCTAATATAAGTAAAGGGAAATATCCCATTGTAGAAACACATCTTTCTATTGAGTTTGGAAATTTCAGCAAGTACACTTATTTGGAAAAAGGTGCGCACCTCTCTTGGGTGCTATATTTCTAGGGTTTTGTGCACCCTCTTGTGTGCTAGGTATTTCTTGTTGGTAAAGGTATTTCTCTTGAAGATTATAGAAAAGGATTTGGATGGGTTTTCTTCCCTTGTTGAGAAGGGTTTCCCATGATACATTTTGTGTTCTTGTGCATGATGCTTCTTCTTGTGATCTTGGTTGCTGTAGTATTTATGGTAAAGGTTAAATGATGAAATGGAATGAAATTCATGCTTAACCTAATGCTTATGAAAAAATCAACAGAAAGGTTCCAAGAATAGAAGGGGCACAGATACCTAGAAGAGGGAGATGCATGCAAGCATACTTGCATTCTCTTCTAGTGGACACACTTTCTTAGGATTAGATCCTCCATGCGGGTTGAAAGCACTAATCCTAAGGTCATGAATAAATATAGGATTTAGGTTTATTTCACTTAAGACATTGTGCATGTTTCCAAATTCATTTTCCCTTCTCTTCTTCCTAGTCTATAAATTCATTTAGGTTTTTAGAGTAACAATGGGTGAATGGTAGAGTTTGAAGCTTTCAATGTTTTTCTTATTTCAAAAATAATAAACAATTTTATATCTCCAATGAAACAAGTGATGACTAGTGCCTTTAATGATTAATTTAATGGAGTCAAGAAAAGAAAGAACTAAAGGTACTACCTCTGTAACACCCTTGTTTCCCCCAAATTGTAATTAATCATTAATTAGGATTACCTTGTTGTGGCATGGGAACGATGTAAATGTATTATTGTTTGAATTGCCAATAACTGACTGCAGGGGTGAAGACTTGAAAGTACTGGCCATGATATCACTAGAGGAAAGAATGTGAAAACTATAAGAGAGGGTTCATTATATCGAATGACACCAGATTTCCCTTGCTGAGGATAGTAAATCCCCTCCGGTTCCCAAGGAGAAATCATTTAATGAAGAAAGGACTGATGGTTGAACCAACAACCACCCCCATGAATGGAAGCATGGTCTAGCTGCAGAAGGTCAGCCCAAAGTACCACAGGGTCCCGCAGACCTAGACTAACTTGGGTTTCCTTCTGATAGAAGGAATATTATAGGAGGGATGTGCATGCAAGGCACGTAAGGTAATAAAGAGAAGAGTGGAGAATGCGAGAAACTCTCCAACGAAGAACAAGAAGAAGGTCGTGAGATTGATGTTGAGGAAGCATCTGATAAACCTCGCAGAAGATGTGAAAGAGAGGATCGTTGAGAATTGGCATAAATTCCCAGTCATTCTGAGTCTCCTAGAGAAATGAGTCTGTTAAGCTCGGGAGAGGTAGTGCATGTATGCACTGAGTCTCTGTGAAGAAGGCATAGACCGATAACCTCTTAAGTTATAGAGATGATGAATGAGCGCAAGGGGTGCATGGAAGAATCCCTCTATGTGTTAATTTTAGGAGAAATAGTACAAAGTGCCTAAGTATTTCAGAGCTGACGAAGCTCAGGAAGGATAGCGAGATTCAAGCCCCAAAATGGAAGATCCTTTCATTTGGAAGACGAATGGATGAGATTAGTTCGATAGGAGCCGAAGCTCTTCACAATCATCGGATCTGAAGAAGGGACGCAGATGTTAATCCTTCGAGCCCTTCGGACTTCGTGGATCCGACGAATTGGGTATATTTTTCGTATAGGAGGTGAATCCCCCAAAGTCCCGAAGTAGATCTGGGTCGTAGATCTGAGGATTCTCGGGAGCTATCCTAACCGTCGAATCTACGATTTAGTCAGTTTGGCGTTGACCGCTTCGGGAGGACAGTGATGTTGTAGTGCCAAGACCCCCCGAAGACCAGAGTCGCGAAGTAATGTGGACCGTAGATCTAAGGATTCTTCGGGACCCTCCTTGACCGTTTGATCATGGGGACGTGTTTATCATGTCGAGAGCATGTGGGGGCCTACGTGTCGAGTGACGGTGTTGCCAGGTATGGCGACCTCATGGAAAGGTGAGGGAATGTCGGTGACATGAGGCAGGTGTTGTGTATTCTTATCAATGTGTCTTGGGATGACATATGTCCCTCTAGGAATGGCCTAACAACGGGACCCAAGGGACCCTTGAGAGAACGTTACGATCCGTAAATCTCTGGGGTTACATGGATATCCTCAGATCGTTAGATATAGGTTGTGCTCAGTCTGGCGCTGACCGACTCCAGGAGAATCGAGGTGTGAAGGCATGAAGATCCTCGAAGACCGAAGTCCCAAATTCATCCCAGTTGTTCGTTGGAAAAGGACGCGTGGCGGGAGATCAACCACTTCGGAGAAAATTCACTCTGGGAGAAAAGTAGAGTTAGTTAGAGCAGGAACTCCTGAGGGCTGGAGCGTCGGAATTCATCGGAGTCATCCATCAGCATAGGATAGATGTTAGCAGATCCTTTGTTTTGGAGGATAAACACTTCAGAGAAAGTGGGGTCGCGTGGATAGATAACTCCCGAAGGCCGAAGCGTCGGAGTCCATCGTGACCAATGAACACCCGAGGAACTTGGGAGAGATATATCTGCCAGATCTGAGCTCAGTTTTGAGCATGGAGACTGTGGTTGGAAAGCTCTGGATGAGCAGAATGTGATAGAGACCCCAAATGGAGGATTTGAGATAGTTAAGGAAAACAAAATTATGATGTCCCAACCCTTAAAAGTGCACTTAGGGGTCGATAGTGTTACAAACCGATATCAGAGCACGACAACAACACTTGGCCTACTTGGGCTCATGCACGAGTCATATGAAAATATTTTTGGAGGACTTTAAGGGGTAACGCACTATCTTACCCCATTCCTGAGAAGCTTAGTAAACCTATACGGAAGAGAGGAATGAGATCTTTTACTGTTTATAGATGTTTTAGTGTTTCCAAATAAATAAGATGACTTCACTATGCAATTGTACGTGTTGTTGTACAGTCATAAGATTTGGTTACCAAGGCTAAGATGAGCATGTTGATAATATTACTGCCAAACAAAAATCATCTGCATAAGTTACTTGAGTAGAAGGATGTAGATTTAAAATATAGTTGGGATTTTACCCAATGATATTAAATCATGCTAGTTTATGGCAGAGGAAGCCTACTATCTCTTTTCGAAAATGATGGCCAATCCTACATGAATGGGATTATGTTGAAGAACACTAATATTTAAACTAAAATAGCAATGTGAATGGATGGAAAGGATTTGTAGCAGTAATAATGAATGCTTTAATGAAGGGTTAAACCTTGTATATGTGTATAACCCCTCACGATCAAAGGAATGAGTCTGGTGACCATTCTCTGTAAAGGGAGAGCATGTGCAACTCTCAAGTTTCGAAGGGAACTGAGAAACGAATTTTGTTTCTGGGTACATAAATTATTGGGAAGGGTTTTCCTAATCAAGTTGATAAACAGGGCTGTAGAAATATAGAGTGATTGAGTGAGAAATCACAACAACCTCCCTTTCTTGGTGGATAGGAAACTAATCTGCCAGAATTCTTGTGGGAAGAGGAAAGTGGCCTCCATCCCCGACTGTTGTTGAATAGAAGGAAATATTATAAGTGTAATGGTCAAGACTGATTTTGACCTAAAGATACTCTGGATTTATGAACTAGGATACTTAGTAAGTAACATAACTCGAAGTTGCACTTGGGCTTTGAGGGAATAGTCCAAATGTTATTGGACATTAAAAAATTATTATAATTAAGGTAAAATGGTTGATCAAATGTTGATCGTGAATGTGGTAAGGGAAGTTTCAGGGCACTTCTAGAATCCCAATGGGTCAGATTGACATCTGGTGGTGGATGGTAGCCATATAGATATAGTTGGACCCTAGTGAAGGGAATCTAGAAAAGGATTTCCTTGATTGGAAGGTTTGTTGATCAAGAACAGTTGGAAGCTAGATTGGTTGTTTTATCGCCTTGGGAATGGTTATAATTGCCCAGACTGTATTTATGAGTTGGAAATGTTTTCATGAAAGTTGAGGCAAGAGTGGTTTCTTGCTAGTTGTTGTCGCATAGAAAGGGAAACATAGTTATGACTATGTTTGCTAAACTACCAGGTGGGTATCTTGTGAATGACTGCAAGCTCTCAACTGAGAGGGAAGATCAATGTTGAGTGTCCTCATGAGGCTTGTCATAAGGATGGCAGAAATATCCTTGGAGGAGGATCTAGAAGTTTGATATGTCCATGTGCATGTATGACATGAAAAGGGGTGCAAGAAATGAACTTGCATGATGAATGTTTGGCTAGGTTTGTATGTGTTTGAATGCATGGGTTGATGCATTGTGAGGCTTCTTGACATGAAGGCTGATATTAATACCAATTAGGTATGAAAGATATTAAATGTGCAAGTGATGCACATGCATGGTGTAAGGATAAATGTATACTAAAGGCACAATATGGCTGACTTGATGAGTGATATGTAAGGCAAGAATTGCACTTGCCAAGATTGAATGAATACCATGGTTCATGGTTAATTCTGCTTTGAAGAGTCATAGAATTTTTGTTTGAGTGACAGCTTGAGGTGGATGTATTCCATTCCCTTAGGAAAGACTAATATAAATAAGATGAAAAAATAAATGAGGGAGGATGCTCTGTTGTCATGATAAGAGGCAAATAATTATGCCTATGAGGGTCACATGAGAACGATTTTGAACAATCATGAGTTGATTGATTTTAAAATAGAGATGTAGGTGGGTTGTGAAATATACCCATGACATATACACACAGGCTTATGAATATGCATATGGTTAAGCACATCATGTATGTAAGTTAACAAAACCAGAATATGTGTGGGTACATAAGTTGGACGCATGACAAAGATGCATGTTTATATTCCTTATGAAATATTTGGTACCCAACTAAAGCTAACTCAAGGTTGAGGCTATCACAGATAGTGAAGGATATGCAATAAGGAAGTTTCATGTTGAAGGAGTTCCCTGTGGAGGAACTATGTGAAGACTCTCTCAGGAGCACATAGTCACAACCTGGTTGACTGCTGAGAATTTAGCAACGAGCTACAAGCTTGTATATATATATATATAAGAATCATGGATTACATTTTGAAAAAAATCATGTAATGAATAGAAGACTAATAATGAATCTTGACCATTCTAAAAACCGAATGGTAACGTGTAGGATGCATAGGTTCATGATTCATTATGGACAAAAGGATTTGATATTAAAGCATGTTGATGTATCCTAAGAGTTAGGATGATCCTAACCAAGGCTGCTCAAGAAAAGAGAAGAAATATCACAATAAGAAGTAGATTGCATAAGTAAAGAGGGAGAAAAGGAGGAACACTTTTCTCACCCTAAGAAACCCTGAATTGTGTAATAGAGTTGTAGGATTAAAAGAACAGTTGTGGAAACCAATACAACTGGTAAAAGGAAAATAAACCCCATGAGTATGATTAAATGAATAAATGAGTATGATTGATTGAATAGGCTTGGTTGAAGCCATGATTAAGAAAAGGCAGTGAATCCTTGGAGATAACTCAACTGGGCTGAAAAGACCCAGGCAATGTAGAAAGAATTGGAAGAAGGGGAGAGCCCTCAATTCTTTTTTTGTTGAGTATTATGTTTTTTTCTGGGATGAGAAAGTTGGTATGTTGATGAAAGTAAAATGTTTTGACACCATAGTGATGGTTGTATTGTTGTAGAAACAATCGAGATCTGTTTGTGTTGCACTCATGGAAACATTTGAGGATAATGTGATGAAGTGCATAAAGATATACTAGGAGATTTTAAATATGTTTTATGGATTTGAATGTGATGATACATGCAGTTTATTTAATATTACAACTAATGTAATTATGACTATGATGATGCATGCTATGCATAGAAAGGAATTGGAGTTTTTGAGGAAGATAGTTTCCAATGATGGGCAACCTCAAGCAGAGGATGACCATGAAAAGGCTGCAGTTGAAATATTGTTGACAGGGATGTAAAAGTCCCCATAAATCACTGTTGATGAGGTAAAAATAAAAAAGATGGTGCTAGAAGCCAAGAACTGGTATAAAAATGTCCATGCCTATGTGACACAAGGTATGAAGGGATTTGGTAAGAACCCCTTCTGAAATATTTTATTTTCTTAATGTTATAACTTTGAAAGGAAGTTGTATGCCTTGGATACCCAAGTAGGGTATGATTCAGGAAGGAGAACCTGAATGATGGAGGTGTGAACCTCTGGTAGTAAAGATTGTTTGTAATCCTTGGAAGAATTCATGAACTGATATGTCATGAATCCATTGACCAATCAAGGAATGATTAAAGGAATTCATGTGAAACCTTGAGTTTCATGAATGACGATTTAAGGTTGTGATCGATTCATAGCAGAAAATATGGTTCTGTTAAAATAATAATTATGGATAGAGAATCCATATGATAATAAGTTGGTTGAATTCCAACACACCTTGGCGAGAGTGCCTAACCTGAAAAGTGATCATCTGAAAGCAATACAAGGGTGCATTATGTGTGAATGTGGCCATGGATATCGGTACATTGATTAAATTCACTTAATGTTGAATTGCATCTGGAAAGGTTGATATATTGAACTAATGCATGTGTAAGGAATGAAATTTCCTTTTTCTTTATATCCTCGAATAGATAAAAGTGATTTGACTGTTAGCATGCACAATTTAAGAATTGTTTGTGATGACGTTATAAAAGTGTAGTGAAAATATATGTGCATGGGAAACTAACAATTTGTTTTGTTGATTGAAGGTGAAAGTGCAGGAAGAAAAGAGTCTTGGATATGGAAATGTTATAAGTCCATAAGGAAGACTAATTACCTGTTGAGCCAAACCACAAGAAAGCAAAGGGTCTTGGATATGGAAGTGGTGTAAGCCCATAAGGAAGACCAAAATTGTCTGCTGATCCAAACTACTATGGTAAGGAAAGTCCCATAATTGGTGAATCTGGTTCCGTGCAGAACATATCTGAAAATAAATGAGGAAATTGGAAAATCTATGGGTGACATATTTGCAATAAAATTCTGAAATTTAGAATTTATGATGATGTCTCATGAATTTATGTATACCTGTGATACAGGTGAGAAGAAAATATGTGTCCAGAAAGGATATATCAAGGTTGTCAAGTTGTAAAGCATGAAAGAGGCCATTGTTGAGACATGAGAACCCCGTGGTAAGTCATGATCGCTTAGAATATGTTGTGTTGAGGTAACACAAGCTAGAGGGATGCCTCGACATAGAAAGTCTGAGGGATGCCTCGAATGTAAGGCTCAATGAAGTCTCTGGAATTCTTCCTGTGCAAGAAAACCTTGGCAAGGCAAGATGGATCACCCAAGGAACTGTATAGTAGAGAAGGGGATGCCTGAGCCTGGGCCTAGAGGGTGAGTGACCGCAAGGAAGAGGATACTATGATAGTTCTTGTAAACTATTGATTGGGATCATGCACACAATGGGTATGTTCGGGAAAAATAGTGAGCCCGGATATAAAGACAACCACGTGGATGCAACCCACGAACTGCACAAAGAAGTATTGTGCTAGATTATGAAATTTTCCTCTTGAATTTTGAACAACATTAAGGTGTTTTCGCATAAAATTGTGATTAATATGCTTGTTTTCCCAGAATTATTGAAGGCAGGTGACGAAGGTTAAGAGTATGAAAAAGGACCTGACCAAGAAAGAAGGTCAATACTTTTGAAGAAGTTGAATGAGAAAGGCATGACAGGTGTTACTAAGAAATAACATCGAGGACGATGTTCCTTTTAAGGGGGAGGGGACTATAACACCCATGTTTCCCCCAACTTGTAATTAATCATTAATTAGGATTACCATGATGTGGCATGGGAACGATGTAAATGTATTATTGTTTGAGTTGTCAATAAATGACTGCGGGGGTGAAGCCTTGAAAGTAGTGTCCATGATATCACTAGAGGAAAGAATGTGAAAACTATAAGAGAGGGTTCATTATAGAGAATGACCCCAAATTTCCCTTGTTGAGGATAACAAACCTCCTCTGGTTCCCAAGGAGAAATCATTTAATGAAGAAAGGATCGGTGGTTGAACCATCAACCACCCCCATGAATGGAAGCATGGTCTAGCTGCAGAAGGTCAGCCTGAAGTACCACAGGGTCCTGCAGACCCAGACTGACCCAGGTTTCCTTCTGACAGAAGGAACATGATATGAGGGATGTGCGTGCAAGGCACATAAGGTAATAAAGAGAAGAGTGGAGAATGTGAGAAGATCTCCAGCGGAGAACAAGCAGAAGGTCGTGAGCTTGATGTTGAGGAAGAATCTGATAAACCTCGTAGAAGATGTGAAAGAGAGAGGATCATTGAGAATTGGCATAAATTCCCTGGTGATATCATGGCTTGGAATGGGGGTGGCCAGAGCGCTAAGAATGAATGCCTCTGAAACTATGGTTGGGTGGAAAGGCGAATACCCATAGTTAGTTGGTTGGTTGCAACCTGTAATAGATAAGTATTCTCTTTTCCTATGTAATTGAACTGTAACTATAGATTAAAGTTGGATATCCTATTAATGTTTCAAGGATGTGCATGTCTGCTTAATGGTTATATTGTACCCCTTTAATTCTACTTGATTGTGTATGTAAGAAAGTAAGGAATTATCTAACTTGTACATGTAAATGCCTGAGCCCTGTGGTGGATCAAGTTAAAATAAAGGAACTATGAGTCTGTCGACCTTGGGCATAGTTTCACGTGTGCATGTTGGTACTCCCAGTCATTATGAGTCTCTTGGAGGAAGGAGTATGTTAAGCTCGGGAGAGGTAGTGCATGTATGCATCAATTCTTTGTGAGGCCGACAGAGACTGAGAACCTTTTAAGTTCTAGAGTTGATGAATGATCACAAGGGGTGCGTGGAAGAATCCCTCTAAGTGTTAAGTTATGGACAAATAGCGCAAAGTGCCTAAGTATGTTAGAGCTGACGAAGCTCAGGAAGGATAGCGAGATTCAAGCCCTGAAAAGGAAGATCCTTTTGTTTGGAAGACGAATGGATGAGATTAGTTTAGGAGGATCTGAATATCTTCACGATCGTTGGATATGGAGAAGGGACACGGATGTTAATCCTTCGAGCCCTTCGGACTTTGCGGATCCGATGAATTGGGTATATTTTTCATATAGGAGGTGAATCCCTTGAAGTCTAGGAGTAGATCGGGGTTGTAGATCTAAGGATTCTCGGGAGCTATCCCAACCGTCGGATCTACAATGTAGTCAACTCAGCGTTGACCACTTCGGGAAGACAGGGATTTTGTAGCGCCAAGACCCCCCGAAGACCGGAGTCACGAAGTAATGTGGACCATGGATCTAAGGATCCTTTCAGACCCTCCTTGACCGTTCGATCATGGGGACACGTGTATCATGTCGAGATCATGTGGGGGCCTACGTGTCGAGTGTTAAAATATTGTGTAATTGCAAAGAATATTCTTATCCCCTTTTGTGGATAAAGTAAAAGATAAAATATATATTATTGATTAAATCAATCCCCTTTTGTGGATAAAGTAAAAGATAAAATATATATCATTGATTAGATCAATCCTCTTTTGTGGATAAAGTAAAAGATAAAATATATATTATTGATTAGATCAATCCCCTTTTGTGGATTTATCATGTCGGTCATTGTAATTGACCAAATCCCCTTTTGCTAATTGGTCAAACCCTAATTGTAATATGCAAATTAAGAAGTCGACCCCCAGGAAAATTAAAGTGGTTCTAACCACCCAGAAAGACAAGTCGACCCTGCCAGTGAAGAGACACCTCCTTTCAATGCATGCCAGTTTGTATAAATAAAGGAAGCCATCCACTCATTTTTTCACTCACTCAGCTCACTCATCTAGTCCACAAGTATTGAAGGAAGCTGCAGTTTCTGGAAGAAGGAAGAGAGAGAGGCACATTGCTTGGGAGAGGATATTCTCTAGTGTTTGGTTTATTGTCTTGGTTATTTTCTGGTTTAGTATCATGGTAGTTTGTCTCTCGTAGAGAGATAGTTATTCTGGAGCTATACTTGGTTATTGAATCTATATTAAAGAAGTTTTGTTGGGTTTTCTTCCCCTTGAGGGTTTCCCAGGATAAATGTGTGTGTACTCTTGTGATTGTGTTTCTCTCAGTGATCCTATATATGCTATGGTTATCTAGTAAATTGAAAAGTAACCTAATAATAGATGAAATTTTAACATGGTATCAGAACTAAGCTGAAGAGAGCATATTTCACAGGAAAAAGAAAAACGTCACTGTTGTCGTACAAGAAAATTAGGGATTTTATTAAAGAGGAATTCCAACCCAAAGATCATCTAGAAAAGTGTGCCCTAGCCTAAGGAACTCATTGACACTTTCAGCGCACCTTTTCAATGGATAGAACTCCCGAAAAGTGAAACCCTAGTTTTCACCAATACCAGAAAACTAGAAGTACCAGAAGTACCAGAAAACCAAAAGTACCAAAAAACCATAAGTACCTGAAAACCAGAAGCATCGGTCTAAAAATATGTTGGTCTAGTTTCAAGTATTGAAAATTGAAATTTTTAGAAACTGACTATACCGGTATACTCGCCTCAGTCCAGTGCATCTTTTGGTAAGTTCAATTTTTAGATCCAAGAAATTTGATTTTTTATTATTTCTATAGCTCGGAGGGCTAGGGTTTCTATTGCAAGAAAGAATGTATACCGGTATGAGGGTAGAAGACAGGATGGAAGGTTCTGGAAACTTCAGATCTTGGAAGCATAGGTTGCATATGATTCTATACGAGAACATGTCACAGTGAGTGTACCAGAACCAGAGGAAGAAGAGCAAAAGACCAAGCAGAAGGAAAAGGGAAAAGAAAGTATCAAGCACATGTGGCATAGGAAGAGGAATCTCCTCCCTCAAAGAAAGATTTAGTAGAAATTGAGGATTACATACTTTAAGTTGAAGATAGTTGATCTGAAGAAAGATAGAAAATGGTGGAGTCTGTGGAGCCTCCCCACACAAAAACAAAAGATAAGCATTCATGTTTATTTTTAGTATCTTATTTACTTTAATACTTTATCATTACAAGTTAGATTTTTGTGAGAATGTTAATTAACCTCATCTTATTCCAGTGTCTATGCGGACTTATGAAGGAAGTATGAAAGAAGAGGATAAAGAAAGAGATAAAATATTTATTTCAAGTATGATCACTCATGAGAGTGACAAAGGTATGTATTTAGCTATGATAGTAAGGAAAAATTTGGTAATTTCATAGTTAGAGTAAAAAAAAAGAGTTCAAAAGTCTTAATCATGAATAGGGCTTCATATGTGTACATGGTTGAACAAGTTTTACTTAAGAAAATATGTGTACTACTCTAATAGAAATCATGATATAGTTTTATTTGATTACTGCTTATTGTTACTGACTGATTGGCTAAGTGACATATCTCAGAAAGCATACTGTATGTAAGTTTATAGGTCTCAGAAGAAAGAACTTATTCCTTGAATTGCAGAAGTTAGACATCATGAGAAGGACTTATGATATGGTGACAGTCAGTAAAGACCAGACAGTATCATGTATTTATATAGGAGCAGGAGGCTCCTAAAGATGCAGAACATAAATGTTCAAGATGAAGAGAAATATGGATACTCATATATAGTTGATGAGATGTAGGTAACTGCAGGTTGTTCCAGTACCTTTCTTATAGATGCAGAGGGAGCAGGTTGATCCAGTATGAAGTCAGAAATAAATAAGTGTTCGAACTCAAGAAGGCACCCAGGATATTACAGAAGATAACTTCAAGGATGATGATTAGAAGCTCTTAGTTTGGTGCAAGAGGGAGCTATGTATCCTAGTTCGAAATGGAGGATCGTGATTTGGTGCAGTTAGGAAAGCAGATGGATGGTGCCCAGATATTTTGATCAATATGAAAGTTATTAAGTAGATGGATGGTTCCCAGTAGATGGGTAGCATGGTATTATACCATGAAAAGATTTTGGACCACAAGATATTTTTAGATCTCATAGCTAGACCTTCGTAGAGAAGGAAGAGACCTTCATAGAGAAGGAATGAGAAATCCCACAGGTAGACCTTCATAGAGAAGGAAAAGATAATAGACCTTCGTAGAGAAGGAAGAGACCTTCGTAGAGAAGGGGAATGAGAAATTTTCCAAGGTTGGCCTCCGTCTAAGTGTTGAGTTTTGGATACTCTAGGGACATGCTAGAATACCCCTGTAGAGAGGGGTGTGACCACCCTTGTAGAGAGGAGTGTGGTAGTAGTCCTCCCCAATGGATGGGTGAGATAGATTACTACAAGAGAAGGGAGAACATAAAAGGAATGGCAAAACTCATAGAATATCTTTTGTGTGAAGATAAGATATCTTCTGTGTAAATATAAGAAAGAGTATCTTTTGCGTGAAGATGAAAGAAAGAAAGAGTATCTTCTGCGCGAAGATAAAGAGAACAAAACTCATTTAATATGGATTCATGGAAAACAAGTCAATGATCGTGATGCCAGATGACCAAGTGGATTATATTGATGTCTCCTGTTATCCAGTTGATGTTGTTACCCAGTTGATGATGTTGCCCAGTTGATGATGTTATCTGGTTGATGTTGTTGTCCATTTGATGATGATTATCCAGTTGATGATATTTCCTAGATGATGTTGTTCAGTTGATGATGGCATCCAGTGACCTGTCAAAATATAAAGAATATCCTTATTGTTAAGAGGGAGTGTTAAAATATTGTGTAACTGCAAAGAATATTCTTATCCCCTTTTGTGGATAAAGTAAAAGATAAAATATATATTATTGATTAGATCAATCCCCTTTTGTGGATTAATCATGTCGGGCATTGTAATTGACCAAATCCCCTTTTGCAGATTGGTCAAACCCTAATTGTAATATGCAAATTAAGAATTTGACCCCCAGGAAAATTAAAGTGGTTCTAACCACCCATAAATACAAGTCGGCCCTGCCAGTGAAGAGACACCTCCTTTCAGCGCTTGCCAATTTGTATAAATAAAGGAATTCAACCACTCATTTGTTCACTCACTCAGCTCACTCATCTATGTTGAAATTACTAAGACAACTGAGAGGGGGGGGGGGTGAATCAGTTGTAAGTGAGATTAAACAATATTAAGTCTATTAAAACATTATTAATCTTTCTTCAAGTGATTTTCAACAATGTACAACATATAGACAGTAAAAGTAAAGAACAACAATCACACATAAAGTATACACAGAGACAAATTTTCACAAGGAAACCCATAAAGGGAGAAAACCTCTTCTTCTTCGAAATGATAGGCAGTCTTTTAAGTTCTGTACATAATCTATGATTGAGCACCAACTCAATGTGAGGTTGCTACCTCTGTTTTGCAAGCTACAACTTGTTTGAGAGCACCAACTCTCTGGTTTCTCTAGCACCCACTAGAAGGAAGCACCAACTCCCTTAATGTTCCAGCACCAACTGGATGGAAGCACCAACTTCTAGTTACACAGGCTCCAACCTGTATAACAAAGAACACTTGTTCTCCCTTGCACCACCCTGGTTTCTCTGGCTATAACTAGATGGAAGCTACAACTTCCTGTGTTCAAGCTCTCACTTGAACCTCTGAGGACAACAGTCCTCCCGAGCACCTCCCAACCTCCCTAAAATATGAATGAATAACTAAACATTCAACTACATAGATAAATCAATTCTTACCAATCTTTCTTTGTTCTGTAAATCTGGTCTTCTTCTAACTGTTCTGCAATTCTTTTCTTCCTCTGTCTATTTAGCAAGTATGCTTTGCATCAACCTCTTCTGTCTTTTTTCTCTGCTTCAAGTTTTCTTCATCATCTGTTACTCTTCTCTGAATTTCATTTCACACTGTGCATTTTCTCCATTTCACTCTGCACTTCTATGATCTTCCCTTTCTTACAGTTTCATTCATTTTTTCATACAGAACAACCAACCTCACGCTGTCTGTCTCGTTTTCTTTTATACACACCCACGGCGGTTCAACTTCCCATCTCCTTAGGCAAAAGGAAGACAATTGTCTGAGCAACTGAAACGCCAACTGATCAGCAATCATGAGTCCATTTCGCTAACAGATTTGAAACTGAAGAGTTAACTGTGAGAGAGAACAATAACCCTCCGATCAACACTTGATATGACGGTTCAGATCATTCCTTCGCATATCGCGATTTCGAAATTCCTGATGTTCAATGTTCTTGTCACTTAAAAATCCCGATCCACGAAACTCCATAATGGAGTTGTATCAACGGTCTGGATCACATCTTGATTTAATGGTTGCAATTAAGTCGCGATTTCGCATATCGTGATATCGAGATTCTTGATGTTAATATTCTTTGACATCTCCAGCACTCGATCCTCGAAACACCGAAATGGACTTGGATCAACGGTCCAGATTCAATCTTGATTCAATGGCTGCGATTGAATCGTGATTTCGCATATCACGATTTCGGCATTCTTGTTGCATTGTTTTCTTGTCTCTCCATGTCGCGATTCACAAAACTCCGATATGGAGTTGGATCAAGGGTCCAGATCTGATCTTGATTCAACGGCTGCAATTGAATTGCGATTTCGCATATCGCAATTTCGACATTCTTGTTGCATTGTTTTCTTGTCTCTCCATGTCGCGATTCGCGAAACTCCGATATGGAGTTGGATCAACGGTCCAGATATGATCTTGATTCAATGGCTGCGATTAAGTCGCGATTTTGCATATCGCGAAATCGGGATTCCTGTGGATGATATTACCTGACATCTCCAACTCTCGATCCCCAAAACTCCGACATGGACTGGAATCAACGGTCCATATTCAACCTTAATCTGACGACTCAGATTAAATCGTGATTTCGCATATCGTGATTTCAAGAGGTTAGGGAACATCGTTCCTTTGACTCTTCAGTTAGCGAACTGACGATCTTTCCCCATGTGTCCTGCCTGATGATGGACGGTCCTCCTTCTTTTGGGATTTTGTGAGCCCCGCTACTCCTTGCACTTTAAAGAACGTGCAGGTTCTCATTGATCCAATGATGGTCGGGTCCTGTGCTTGGATCTAACGTCTAATATATGTCCTCCTCTTCAGTGCACTCTTCTTGTCTACATTCATATCTGACGACCCTCGTTCTATCAGGAATTTTGAATGGGATCCACCGATCAGAAATGCTTCTCAAACCTTACGGGCCTACCTCTTCAGCGTGCTCTTATTTAGATCTGACAGCCATCGGGAATTCAGGAAGGGATCCAATGAACACGGTTGTTTCTCTTCCCCGATGATCAATGCACCACTGATCATCGCTGTTGTACTCAAGCCATCATCACTACTGTACTTTCCATCAATGACAAGCATACACTGCCTGTAAAACATGCCAACAATCCTCTGTACATTCTTCCTGTACTTATGCCATTCTTCTGTTTGCCTGTCTGTTACAAACTTCCTGTACTCATGCCATCTTCATTGTTGTACTTGCCATCAATGACAAGCATTCGTTGTCTGTTAAATATTTTCCATTCACTTCCTGTTAAATATTTGCCAACAATCTCCCCCTTTGGCATTGATGGCAACACAAGCACCCACATGCATTCGGACTCGACTCCGGACTCTCCTCTCCTCCCAAACTCTTTTCTCCCCCTTTGACATCAATGTCAAAGAAGAAATATTCTTCCCCTGATCTTGTTGCAAAACATACTCCCCCTGTCGACTATAAGCATCTTGGAAATACACTAGATATTCAATAAGTACTCCCCTTGACCAGATGAGCAGATTAGACACAAGAAATTATAACCCCCAACTTTTGACGAAGATATCCAAAAGGGGTTGTTGCTAATGGTTTAGTAAAGATATCAACAATCTGTTATGTAGAAGGTATATAATTCAGTTGAACAATTCTGTTTGTAACTTGTTCTCTGAGAAAATGGTACTTTATTGGAATATGCTTAGTCTGGTACCACAGTCCATATGTCATTGTTCCCTTCAGGTATTTAAATATTCTTTTGGCAGCTACCAAATGACTTTGTTTAGGAGCAGACTGAAAACGACCTACCATTCCAACATCTTGCATTATATCAGGATGGGATGCTGTGATATACAGAAGACTGCCTATCATAGATCAATATGTCCTTTGATCAACATCAGGTGAGATATCATCTTTACTCAGATTGCAACCAACCACCATAGGTGTGCTAACTGTAGAGGAATCTTCCATCTGAAATTTCTTCAACATCTCTTTCAAATATTTTTCTTGAGAAATAAAAATTCCTGCAGAGATTTGTTTTACTTGTAGGCCAAGAAAATATGACAGTTCTCCTATCATGGACATTTCAAATTCTGTTTCCATAGAATTAGCAAACCACTGGACAGATGATTCATTAGTACAGCGAAAAACAATATCATCTACATAAACCAAAACAACTAGTAAATTATCACCTTCAGATTTAATGTAAAGGTTACTGTCAACAATACCTTTCTTGAACCCGTTTTCTTGTAGAAATTTGTCCAGTCTATAATGCCAAGCTTGTGGTGCTTGTTTTAGTCCATATAAGGCCTTCTTCAACTTACAAACATAATTAGGATTATGTGTCAATGAGAATCCTTCAGGTTGCTCCATATATACTTCTTCCTCTAGATCTCCATTAAGAAATGTTGACTTAACATCCATCTGATAAACTTTGAAATTCTTATGACATGAATAAGCAAGAAACATTCTGATAGCTTCCAATCTTTCTACTGGTGCAAAAGTTTCATCAAAGTCCTGACCTTCAACTTGTGCATATCCTTTACATACCAATCTGGATTTATTTCTAACAACTTGTCCTTTTTCATTCATTTTATTCTTGAACACCCATTTGGAACCTATTACATTCTTACCTTCAGGTCTAGGGACAAGCTCCAAAGTATTGTTCTTCTCAATTTGATCAAGCTCTTCATTCATTGCTCTAATCCAATTATCTTCCTGGCTAGCTTCCTCAAAAATTTTAGGTTCTGTCATAGATAAAAAGACAACATGAGATTGTTCTGAGTCTTTAATCAATTTCCTTCTTGTCTGAACTCCTTCATTTATATCCCCAATTATCTGATTTTCAGGATGATTCTTTCTAATAATTCTGAGAGGTGATTTTGCTTCTTT
>ML834303.1:44605-72030 GCA_009831015.1 Picea engelmannii
AATGTTCCAGCACCAACTGGATGGAAGCACCAACTTCCAGTTACACAGGCTCCAACCTGTATAACAGAGAACACTTGTTCTCCCTTGCACCACCCTGCCACCCTGGTTTCTCTAGCTGCAACCAGATGGAAGCTACAACTTCCCGTGTTCAAGCTCTCACTTGAACCTCTGAGGACAACAGTCCTCCCGAGCACCTCCCAACCTCCCTAAAATATGAATGAATAACTAAACATTCAACTACACAGATAAATCAATTCTTACCAGTCTTTCTTTGTTTTGTAAATCTGGTCTTCTTCTAACTGTTCTGCAATTCTTTTCTTCCTCTGTCTGTTCAGCAAGTATGCTCTGCATCAACCTCTTTTGTCTTTCAGCTCTGCTTCAAGTTTTCTTCATCATCTGTTACTCTTCTCTGAGTTTCATCTCACACTGTGCATTTTCTCCATTTCACTCTGCACTTCTATGATCTTCCCTTTCTTACAGTTTCATTCATTTTTTCATACAGAACAACCAACCTCACACTGTCTGTCTCATTTTCTTTTATACACACCCACGGCGGTTCAACTTCCCATCTCCTTAGGCAAAAGGAAGACAACTGTCTGAGCAACTGAAACGCCAACTGATCGGCAATCATGAGTCTGTTTCGCTAACAGATTTGAAACTGAAGAGTTAACTGTGAGAGAGAACAATAACCCTCCGATCAACACTTGATCTGATGGTTCAGATCATTCTGCGATTTCACATATCACGATTTCGACATTCCTGATGTCCAATGTTCTTGTCACTTAAAAATCCCGATCCACGAAACTCCGTAATGGAGTCGTATCAACGGTCCAGATCACATCTTGATTTGATGGTTGCAATTATGTCGCGATTTTGCATATCGCGATATCAGGATTCTTGATGTTAATATTCTTTGACATCTCCAACACTTGATCCTCGAAACATCAAAATGGACTTGGATCAACGGTCCAGATTCAATCTTGATTCAATGGCTGCGATTGAATCACGATTTCACATATCGCGATTTCGGCATTCTTGTTGCATTGTTTTCTTGTCTCTCCATGTTGCGATTCGCGAAACTCCGATATGGAGTTGGATCAAGGGTCCAGATCTGATCTTGATTCAACAGCTGCAATTGAATCGTGATTTTGCATATCGTGATTTCGACATTCTTGTTGCATTGTTTTCTTGTCTCTCCATGTCGTGATTCGTGAAACTCCGATATGGAGTTGGATCAACGGTCCAGATCTGATCTTGATTCAATGGCTGCGATTAAGTCACGATTTTGCATATCACGAAATCGGGATTCCTGTGGATGATATTACTTGACATCTCCAACTCTCGATACCCAAAACTCTGACATGGAATGGAATCAATGGTCCAGATTCAACCTTAATCTGACGGCTCAGATTAAATCGCGATTTCGCATATCGCGATTTCAAGAGGTTAGGGAACATCGTTCCTTTGACTCTTCAATCAACAAACTGACGATCTTTCCCCACGTGTCCTACTTGATGATGGACGGTCCTCCTTCTTTCAGGATTTTGTGAGCCTTGCTACTCCTTGCACTTTAAAGAACGTGCAGGTTCTCATTGATCCAATGATGGTCGGGTCCTGTGCTTGGATATAACGTCTAAGATCTATCCTCCTCTTCAGTGCACTCTTCTTGTCTACATTCAGATCTGACGACCCTTGTTCTATCGGGAATTTTGAATGGGATCCACCAATCAGAAATGCTTCTCAAACCTTACGGGCCTACCTCTTCAGCGTGCTCTTATTTAGATCTGACAGCCATCGGGAATTCAGGAAGGGATCCAACGAACACGGTTGTTGCTCTTCCCCGATTATCACTGCACCACTGATCATCGTTGTTGTACTCAAGCCATCATCACTACTGTACTTGCCATCAATGACAAGCATACGCTGCTTGTAAAAAATGCCAACAATCCTCTGTACATTCTTCCTGTACTTATGCCATTCTTCTGTTTTCCTGTATGTTACAAACTTCATGTACTCATGCCATCTTCATTGTTGTACTTGCCATCAATGACAAGCATTCGCTATCTATTAAATATTTGCCATTCGTTGTCTGTTAAATATTTGCCAACAATCTAGTGTGAAAGTATTGAAGGAAGTTACAGTTTTCGGGAGAAGGAAGAGAGAGAGGCACATTGCTTGGGAGAGGATATTCTCTAGTGTTTGGTTTATTGTCTTGGTTATTTTCTGGTCTAGCATCATGGTAGTTTGTCTCTCGTAGAGAGAGATTTATTCTAGAGTTGTACTTGGTTATTGAATCTATATTAAAGAATTTTTGTTGGGTATTCTTCCCCTTGAGGGTTTCCCAGGATAAATTCTTGTGTACTCTTGTGATTGTGTTTCTCTCAGTGATCCTATCTATGCTATGGTTATCTAGTAAATTGAAAAGTTACCTAATAATAGTTGAAACTTTAACATCGAGTGATGTTGTTTCTAGGTAAGGCGACCTCGTGGCAAGGTGAGGGAACATCAGTGACCTAAGGCACGTCCTACGTATTCTTATCGGTGTCTTGGGATGAAAGATGTCCCTCTAGGAATGGCCTAACAATGGGGCCGAAGGGACCCTTGAGCGGACGTTACGAGCTGTAGATCTCTGGGGTTACATGGATATCCTTGGACTATCAGATCTAGGTTGTGGTCAGTCCGGCGTTGACCAACTCCGGGAGAATCAAGGTGTGAAGGCACGTGGATCCCCGAAGGCCGGAGTCCCGAATTCATCCCAATCGTTCGTTGGAAAAGGACGTGTGACGAGAGATCCGCCACTTCAAATAAAATTCACTTCATGAGAAAATCGGAGTTAGTTAGAGAAGGAAATCCCGTGGGCTGGAGCACCGGAGTTCATCAGAGTCGTCCGTCAGCAGAGGAAAGATGTCAGGAGATCCTTCATTTTGGAGGATAACCACTTCGGAGAAAGTGGGGTTGCGTGGATAGAGAACTCCCAAAGGCCGAAGCGTCGGAGTCCATCATGACTAATGAACACCCGAGGAACTTGGGAGAGATATATCTTCCAGTTATGAGCTTAGTTTTGAGCATGGAGATCATGGTTGGAAAGCTCTTGATGAGAAGAATGTGATAGAGACCATGAATGGAGTATTTGAGATAGTTAAGGAAAACGAACTTATGATTCCCCACCCCTTAAAAGAGCACTTAGGGGTCGGGAGTGTTACAACCTCCTTGCGGGTGTAAATTCGCTTACTCCTTGAGGCAAGTATCCCTAGCTAGGGTTTAGGATAAGAGGGTGTATGTGATTATACTTCTCTTAGAAAACCCTTGTTAAACTAATAAAAGTTAAGCATAAAGTGATGGAAGCTAAGGTGGGGGTGTATGCCCTTATACTTCCCACCTAGCTCTAGCAAAATAACCTTGTCTTGAAACAAAATGATATTACAATGCAAAAAATCATTACCAATTCAAGGAAAATGTTAAGATAAACCACCACAATAGCAAAGAAGGGCCCTCCATGGCTAGTGAATCACTTCCATCAACAAAATAACCAAGAAAGTAGCCATACACAAGAGAAAAATAGATAAATAGCTAAAGATAGTGAAAATTTCAGTCCAAGTACCTCTTCAAGATGGGAGAGTTATTATCTAAAATGAGATCTTATGATCTCTATTTATACAAAATGTCGCTAAAATAATTTCTCCACATAATTTTAGGGTAAACCACAAGATTAGGGGTCAAAAAACCTAATCTTGCCCCTTTACAAAGATAATATCAAATAATTCGTCTTTAAATTCACTTTTTGCACAAATGAAAACCCTAAGAGTGAAGTCACTCCTTTAAGAGGGACGTTTTGGTACTTTTAGGTCAAACGTTGAGTTGGAGATGATAGGGTTGGGCCTCTAAAGGCCATGTTCTCCAATCCAATATTCTACTTCAATATCCAAGGGTTCATTCCTTCAAAATGTGTCATGTGTAGTCATCACCGCCTCAAGCCCCTCAAGCATGACGTCAAGCCTCCAAAAGATGACGTTTTTCCTCTCATAGGAAAAATGTTTGGCATGCAAGGGCTAGGTCATGTCTTCCAAGGTTTCCTCTAGGCCTCTAAAGGTATGTATCTCTCATTTGGCATGCAAGCCCTTGGAATACAACCTGTGGGATTCAAGCCCCATGGAAGCCCAAGCTAGGATTGTTCCTCCAAAACTGCCCACCAGTCAGGTCCTGCAAAGACAAATAAGCATGCCATCCAAGGATCTCAAGTCATAATATCATGATGAGTAAATCAAATCAATAGATGAGCCACCTAAGCATGTGCATCAAAGATTACCCTGTCAAACAAGTAAGTGCTCAAAGACATCATGCGACTTTCCAAGCTTAGATATGGGAGGGTTGATGAGGCATCCTTTTGGGTAGATCTTTCCTAGGTGAATGAATGTTTCCCAGGTGATCCCTCTCTAAGCCATGTAAATTGGATGAAGTGGTTAAGGATCAAGACTTAATGGGCATGGTGTTCATGACATACAAGGGTTTGTAGTGTCTCATTCATGGGTGCCTTTGTAGAGGGTGTGTGGCACCTTCGTTTGCAATGCAATATTTCCAAGCCCATCGTTTTTCCACTCTTTATTTCTTTCATGTTTTAAGGATAAGTTGAAGGCCATTTTCCTGGCATGGTGTCTAGATAATGACAGTGTCACTCACAAATACCTTGTGGATATGAAAAGGTTGTCTCATGATGAGACCCCCTTTCTGTCAGCCATGCAACTAAGAGCCATTACCCTAGCTTGGTGACCAAATGATGGTAATTTCATACCACTAGATACCCATGATAATGATAGGTCGGCTCATGATGATACCTCCTATCCTCCAACTAACCCCCTAAGAACTCTATCATTTATTCTTGTGGTCCCCCATTTTCTTATAGATAAATGTTTCATTGCTTTCTTGGAGGATCCCTAGGTGAATCATCTAGAAGGTTTATATATAGTGTTTTATCTTTTTTAACCAATAGCAATCCCTTTGGGCCTTCATCCCCTTCTCCCCATAGAATGAGGGGCAACCCTTTCTTGGGCCAATACACCTTAAAATCCCAAGAGATAAGGAAATGGGGGGGTTAAGTTATGAAAAGAGGTAAGTATGGCCAGGAATAGTACGATGGATCTTTAAGGGAGTTCCTAGTAGAAAACCCATTCCCAAGGAAGACCACTTACTAGGGAACAATGTCAACCACCAAGGTGAAACATGTCAAAAGGCATAATGTCCAAGCATATGTCATGAAATCTAAAGTAGTCTAAGATACAACATACTCAAATGCCTCAAATATTGAAATGACACTCACCATAATACATGAATTGTACCTCATGGAGAAAGGTCCAATGCCTCTCGGAAGCCAGCTGGTGTGGTGGATTCCATCTAAAATTCCTAGCCTCTGTGGTGGTGAGAACGGTATCCATCTGTGCAAGTGGACACTATTGGTCATGAAGTCTCTCGACACTCCATATCTGCAACCTGAGGGCCTCGAGAGATGATCTCCTTAGTTATCCCATAAAATGGGGATAACACAACCTACAGTCTCTCATTCCCCACATGCATGTCCCACCCCAGGAAGTGTTTCCCTTCTCTGCTCAACATTCCTTCGACTACCCCACCTCCCTTCTAGGGCTTCAGCAACAAGCCGAACAAGAAGTATCAGAGCCCTGTCGCTGCAATTTGGCACCTCGAGAAATAATTCAAAGAAGTTCTCTCACATGGAGAGAATGCAATCTCCCATGGGTCTGAAAACCCACCTCCACATTCTTTCTTTCCAAGCTAATCATAATATAGGTATTTGCGACAATAATCAACATAATTACTCGTCTTAGTAACAGTGGGGCTCATAACAACAATCATCGGGTTCACTCATTGAACAGTTCTATGACAGAACAGTCGGGTCATAGAAGAACAGTCGGCTCGATGACAGAATAGTCGGCTTCCTCCTAGCTACTGATGGTCGAATCANATGTTCCCAACTTGACACTTGTCACATTGAGAATTTCCTTCAGTCCACATCATGTTCCCAACTTGACACATGTCATGTTGAGAAATGCCTTCAGCCACTTGTCCCTTCCCTAGGACTTAAGATATAATAATATGTCCTTACTTTACACTTTTTAAGAAATATTAATAAAATATTCATTTTTGGGTTTAACTCAACCCCCTTAACCTCAACTAGTGGAGTTTAATCCCCCCATTCTCTTTTACGTGGTCGGTATACCACAGGGATATATTTTCATTATATTATATGTGATTACAATTTCAAACTCAGTATGGAAGTACTGATTTTTTGCATCCATGCCCACCAACCTCAAAATACACAGATCACACGTTAAAACTAGTGCACATAGAACTTTTGTGTTGTGTGCACTCTTCCCTACGTGCACCACCCTTGCGCCTTTACACAGGTGTGTGCTACATCATGACTTATATACAAAAGGCTTCTCTGGCCTTCAAAACCTAATCACTAAGCCAGTGCGCGCTGAATCCAAGGTTGCACGCCTTTTCCTTCAATGCACCATCATTTCTCACTAACACGTGTGTGTGTTGCATTCATTAAGTTGTTTCACTTTCAATACGCCATTCATGTGTACTTACATAGGTGTGCACCAAAACAATAAATTGTGTGTTGTATCATTTACAATTGCGCACACTCCTTTGGTGTGAGATCCTCGCGCACTAATTTAATGTGCGCAAAAAATAAACCAAAAAACTTGTTACTTCAGCGCACCAACTTATAAGTAAAGTACAATTACATTGATATTTACACTTGGGGATCAACCTAGAGGAATTACATGAGGTAAACAAGTGTTATTGTCCACAAAATGTTATAATTTCAAGTTACAAGTGGGGCCAACCCCTCCAAAATACCCTCTACAACAATAATAAATGAAAATATAAATCATAAAACCACACATGTGGTGATGTCCAGCCTCCTAGAGGTGAAGGAGGGATTCCCAGGGCCATGTGCCATCATCCAAAGTGCAAGCAAGGTTGAAGAATTTCCATGCCACCTCAAATCATCATGTGGTAGGAAAACCCCAACATCTCCATCAAACCCTAGCATGATGTCATCATCAAAAAGGCCCAACATCCAGGGTGTGAGGGATGGTGTGCATGGTGGAGGAGCGTTTACATCATCTTTGTATGTTGTCCAAGCTAAACCAAGTGCAACGTTCTCCACCAAATGCTCAGGTAATGTGTGGGTGCATTGTCCATAGTATGGTCTCCCTGCCCATAAGTGTGTCATCATGACTATATCTGTCAAAATCAAGCCCATATGTTCATCTCCCAAGGTCCAAAAGATGTGAGAGCTAGTATATGAATGTGTCGAGCCAGTGGGTGACTCAGTGCTCTACATCACACATGTCATATCCTGTAGTAGAGGCACAACGTCCTAGGTGAAATCTTGGGGTGTCCTTCAAAGAACCATGTCAGGGGAATCCAGATCAAAACAAAATATGAAATCAAGTAAAGACAATGTTCATAAGATATACCAGTCATTGAATCATGCAAAGTAAGGTGTTACTTAAGATATAAGCCACATGAATAATTCACACCAAGTATCCCCTTCAAATTCCACATTAACTCAGGACTTTGTGTAAGTTGACAAGTTTGAATATTGGACGACCTTCATCTGACCCTATTAGGTGTGCCAACCAAAACAATGAAAGAAAAGACCCAAGTAGAGGGATATGTCCCAAGGGAAACAATGAAAGAAAAGAACCCTTCAAGAGTAAGTGTGATAGTGGTACGTGTCGAGCTTACTTCATGGCTTATGGTGTCATTGAGTCCATTTCTATGAGCATCTTTGTAGAGGGAGAACTTACTCTTGAGTTACCACTTTCTAAGGACTACGTTTTTCCAAACCCCTTGATCTGACTTTTTATTGTCCTCTTATCATATTTGCAAGTCCCCTTTATAAGGTTTCAAGCTATAGCATCACTGCTTGGGATTGGGGCGAATGCAAAAAGGGTAGAGCTCAAGTATGGACTGGCTTTTAAGAGTCCTTTTTTATTTTATCTTTCTTTCTTTATTCTTCTCTTGCTAGCAAGTACAATCAACCTCTGGGCCCTCATCCCCTCTTCTCATGAGAGAATGGACCATGACCCATTACCGAAGTTTAGTTCACTATGATAGGCTCATGAATGGAAAGTGTTAAGTATGGTGGGGAAACAGAACGTTACCTTTTTGAGGGCCTCCCAATAGTACCCCTTTTCCCTGAGTGGTGACAACACGGGATTAGGGCACAAATGTTGGCCACCAAGGTAAAACAAGGAAACAAACATAACTTCTTGAGCTAGTGATCCATTATCCAACTTCAACCAATGATCCTCATTCATATGCCTAGTAAAGTAAGCATAATACTTCATATGAGAAAAGGATTAGCATACCTTATGGTGGCATTGGCTTACCATCTCCCATGCAATGGGTGACTGGATGTGATGAGCTTAGTCGATCTATAGTAAAAGAGGCGATCTAGGGGGGGGCATTGGGCTACTATCTAAGGACATGTTCATCATCATCATGATTGGGATTATTGTCTTCATTGAGGGCCATGAGATATAATCTCCTTTAGTTACCCCTAAGCATGGGGGGTAACAGTGATTATGAAATTTACTCGAATATGTCATTTGAAGTTCTTTTTGGGAGTAAATAAGTATAATTTTGTTGGTTGTCAACACTCAAGATGTTATTATAAGTTAGAACATTGTTGATGACAACTGAATTTTTTCATTACCATTGAATTTTTTCATAGTTTCATTTCAATGTTCCTCCTTGGTGTATCCGGTGGCCGGTCTTCCTAGCTATATTACCATGGATAACATATCTTTCACAAAATGAACTAAATTAATGGACAAAACGGCTCATACATACAATTATGAGATAAAATTGTGGATAAAACTTAGACTTGCTAATATGCTCTCAAATCTTTGAGAGGAGTGAATGAAATCCAATTTTTGTAGAGATCAAATAACCTCCTTATTTTATTAATGGTTTTTTATTTAGATTAATTATTCACATAAAATTATTAAATAAAATATACATGACTAGAACAAAGCTGTAAGTTAAAAAAAAATTAAACAATTATTTCTCGATTCTTTCCTTTTTTAATATATTAAACATTTTTTAAATCATTTAAATGTTTTTAAATGTACTAGTTATTAGTGGCCTTTTATTTGGATTAATTATTCACATAAAATTATTAAATAAAATAGACATGACTGGAACAAAGTTGTAAGTTAAAAAGAAATTAAACAATTACTCCATGATTCTTTTTTTTTTAATATATTAAACATTTTTCAAATCATTTAAATGTTTTTAAGTGTACTAGTTGTATTTGTGTGTGTGAAATGTATAATGTAATATTAATGTTAATAAATCAAAAATGTCAATTGGATATAGTTTGAATTAGTTTTGTTTGTGTGTATGAAATATATAATGTAATATTAATGTTAATAAATTAAAAAAGTCAATTGGATGTAGTTTGAGTTTGAATAGTTGAAATGAAAAATTGTTTCTCATTTACTTTGAAAATTGAAATTCCATCTCGTGACATGTTTATCTTTATAAATGAATTATTTTTGTGAATGAATTGTTGTTGAGATGTTGACTTAATCTAACCACCCTCCTCTCATGCATGAAAATGGGGAATTCAATTTTTTTTATCAATATATTTCATGGTGATTAAGTTACACATCTCAACTTAACATCCCATTTCTATTGTGCTGTAAAATGCATTTCACAATGCAGAAATATAATTGTTATGTCCATTACTAATAGAATAATGACTAAAATTATTGTGCGAAACTCTTTATGCGGCAGATTCAGAACCTTTCCTATAATCCAAGGGGCGAGATTTTCAGAACCTTTCCTATAACTTTATACAATTTTCTAACATTTAAACAATGTCAAATCCAAATTCTATAAACAAACTAGATATACTAACAAAGATAGTATTCAAACTTTGTACAACTTTCTAGGGTCTTTTATTTCTAGTTTATTTTCTATTAAAGGATCCATTAAATTTGAGAAACCAAAATCTCTTATAAATGTTTCTTTTATGTAAGATTCTTTAAAATTGTAAATATCCAATAACTTCATACAATTTTTTAACATTTAAACAATGTAAAATCCAAATTCTATCAACAAACTATATATATTAAATTAAATATATTAACCAAGATATTATTGAAACTTTTTACAACTTTCCAAGGCTTAGATAATGTAATTTGGATCTAATATTGTAGGAAGAATTTAGATAAACCAACCTTGTTATCTTGTGTTTATGCTTATTATTGAATAAAGCATTGTTCGTTTAAATATATGTGGATGATTATAATATAAACTTTTAATGAAAATAGTCCATGCACAATACATACTATAATTTCATGTCTTTCATTTTGTAAACTCCATTCATGGTTATGGGCATTTGTATGAGGGGCAAATTAATGGTGTTAGTTTTGCACCATGTCACACTAGTGCTCTATCCCACTTGGCCAATTCAAGTTTCACACCCATATTGACTCATCATGCCATGGTTCATTCTCATCTTGTTTTGGCATGGATTCGGGTTGTTCCATCTTCGTCTTGGTCCCATCCACCATTCCCATGTGGGATTTTTCATACCTCATAAAGTGTCCAATAGAGCATCATTAATGGAAGCAATGAACATAGAACATCTAAGTGCATGCAAATAAGGTACTCCAAGAAATATTATGCACAACAGTATATATAATAGCCTTAATGGAAGCCAGAGGGTGTGTGGGGATTTACAGAGGAGAAAGAGATAGAGTACACATGCATATGACATCATCACATTAATTTTAGTTTAGATGTTTCATATTTAGCAATTCAATTATGTTTCTAAGTTTTGTTGTAGTTAGTAGTTGCATGCACAACCAGTTACTTTGCATGTGGAAAGGTTCCAAGAATAGAAGGGGCACAAATCCCTAAAAGAGGAAGATGCATGCAAGCATACGTGCCTTCTCTTCTAGTGGGCACACTTTCTTAGGATTAGATCCTTCATGTAGGTTGAAGGCACTAATCCTAAGGCCATGAATAAATATAGGATTTAGGTTTATTTCACTTAAGACATTGTGCATGTTTCCAAATTCATTTTCCCTTCTCTTCTTCCTAGTCTATAAATTCATTTAGGTTTTTAGAGTAACAATGGGTGACTGGTAGAGTTTGAATCTTTAAGTGTTTTTCTTATTTCAAAAATAATAAACAATTATGTGATTTAAGATTCAGAGTTGTGTACTTGCTATTACTTTCTTCAATGGGATGTGTTTTAGTATCTAGTAGATTCCAATCTATAATTTTGATATATTTTAATTTTTTGTTTTCTTAAGAAGGTAGGTTAGACGTTAGACAAGGATTGTTAGCATGTGTTGAAGAATTTAAACATGGTATCAAAGTAGTGTATTTGAATCCTTTTACAATTTTGTGTATGGAGAGATCAACCTTGAAAGAAAGAAATTTTTCGGAAGGTTTTAGTGGGTGATTTGTCCAAGGTTCAGTGACTGAAGAAAATATGTGTTAGTGATTGGAACATAGAATTGAGAAGGGTTGTGGGGTGTGAAACCCTAGTTGATTAAATGAGTGGATATTGAAGCTTGTTTAGTGGAGTTGCAAGTGAGTTGCAATGATGACCATTCCCATTATGCAAGAAAGTCACATGTTAGAGGGCGCCTCTAAATTTGTGCCATGGAAGTGTAGACTACATAACCTCTTGGAAGAAAGAAACCTTTTGGTGGATATCAAACCTCCTAAAGATCTATCAAAGTACAACAAAAATTCATTGAACATTAAACAAGTCCCAATGGATTCGGTGAAATATTATCTTATCCCTCATATCACCAAGAACACTACAAGGAGATGTATGATGACATGGGAACCTTGTACCAAAGTGTGAATGTATCTGGGAAGAACAATTCCAAGGAAGTGAATGATGCCTTAGGAACCATGTACTAAATCATGAATGTATCCAGAAATATGCTCTTAAGGAACAAGCTCACCATGACCCACATGAGCAAGATAGATACAATAGCTAGTTATCTAATGAATCTAGTAGAGCTGAGAGACAACTTGGTGTAGTTGGTGACGAAGTCAAAGATGATTACTCTAGTTCGGATTGCCTTGAATGGATTTTGTTCATCTTGGCACAACTTTTCTCAAGTTATTTGTGGTTGATAGAAGCTCCCCGAATTCGAGAAGTTGTGGGTTTCTTTCATTAGAGAAGATATGAGACTTGAGCAAGCCTCAACTAGTTACAAGGATGAGAATGATGGATCAGACCTAGCCCTCACCAGTAAGGTGAGAAGAAGAGGTAGGGAAGGAGGAATTGGGAGGGGTTAGAAGGGAAAGGAGGAAGAATTAGATTCTTCATTATGCTTCAGGTGTGACAAGTATGGTCATTATGCCTCTTATCATCCTGAGAGAAAGAAGGGAAAGGGTAAGCAGTAGCAGTAGCAGGAGTTTGCCATGGTGTCAAGTTTTTCCATGTACTTTGTTTCATGGGTTTGATGGGATGTGGTCAATGGAGCTTCAATACATATGAATTATGATAGAAATATATTTGGCAAGGTTCAAGAGTAAGAGGGAGGAATACTTATGGAGTTGAGTGATGATGACATGTACCATGTGAAGGGATTGCGCTGTATATATTTTTAGATGCCTTCAAGTGATGTTATTTAGTTAGATTATGTCTTGTATGTTCCTAATTTAATGAAGAGTCTACTTTCAGTTTCTTGAATGATATATTTATAATGTCTAGTTAATTTTGGTGATCACCAAGTCACCATCAAAGATAACAAACATGGATCTAGTCGCTTTTTTTCTAGAGGAGTTCAACAACTTGGTGGCATCTACAAGCTACACACAAAACTAGTTGCACAAGTATGGAAATATGCCATGATGGAGGAGGGTTCATCCACTATTGAAAAGTTTTTTACATAAGGATTCTCTCAGCAATAGGTATTTTACCTTGATGAGACTCTTACTCTAGTTGTTAGAGGATTCTCCCAGTAAGAGAGAGTTTCCCTAGATGGGTTGATGCATGCACCACCAATTTTGGATTTCATTATCAATGATTTTGTATTCGTGTTTGGTTGTTCTAAGTTTAGTGCACATTTCAATTTGTTATTTCAATTCGTTATTTTTTGGATATGATATACTTGTCTTGTCCATGTATATAGATGAGTTCATTATTGCAGGAAGTCTCAAATAGTGCATGATTTGGTGTGAGAATATTTTGACTAATGAGCATGGCATGAAGGAAAAAAGGAGGTTGGCAAGTTAGTGATGTAGTTTCCCTTGCATAGAAGGTTTTCACCTTGAATATTCTAAAGAGAGTTCAAAGTACAAAAGGAAGGAATAAACTAGATGTGTGTTTCTTCAAGTTCATTGATGGTCAACTATTTGACCAAGCCCCTATTAGAGGGGATATTCCAAATGCAGAGGGATTATGTTGTGTTTAGCAGAGAACACTTTCCTCGGTAACAAGAAGTGTTGGATTTTTAATACCTTGGAAAGTGTCCAACAAAGTGCCATTAATTGCAACAAAAAGTAGAGAAGCTCTAAGGGCATGCTAAGAAGGCACTCCCACAAAGATTTCATACAACAATGTGTACAATATCCTTAATGATAGTAGTAGCAATAGGCCCTCCTTCAGGAGATTCGTGCAACAATGAATGTGGGAGCACGGGAATTTATGGATAGAGATATAGAGGGTGCATGATTCCAAAAGCATTCACATTGTACCATCATCAGTTCAGTGTGAGTTTAAATGTTTCAGATTTTGCATTTCAATTCAATTTTTGAGCTTTTCTCTAGTTAGTAGTTGCATGCAAAATTAGTTGGGGTGTGACTTCGCATGTTGAAAGGTTCAAAGAATAGATGGGGTGCATATATCTAAAGGAAAGAGATGCATGCATGCATACTTACACTCTCTTCTAGTGGACACACTCTCTTCTAGTGGACACACTTTCATGTGAATAGATCATTGTCATGTAGGTTGAGAGCACTAATCTCGAGGGTGAGAATAGATCTAGGGTTTAGATTTAAGGAATTGTTGTGCATGTCTTCAAAATCATTATGCATTCTCTTATTCCTAGTATATAATGAGGAACACAAGAGTTAGTGTTTATTCATTTGAGTATTCATAGTAAAAGCAATGGTGGAATGGTAAAGTTTGAAGCTTTCAATGCATTCCCTATTTTCAAGGGTAATAAACAGTGATGTGATTTAAGTTTTATAACTATGTATTTTCTATTACCTTCTTTGATGAGATGTGTTTCGATATCTAGTAGATTTCATATTGGAGTTTTGATAGAGATTTCACTTTTCTATTTTCCTCAGTAGGTAGGTTAGAAACTAGAATAGGATTGCTACCACATGTTGAAGAATTTCAACATCCTAAGCCCATCATGTGGCCTTCACTCCCCATTCCCCCATTCATCCATCTCTACCTTTGTCTCAACACGAGATGATTTGGTTAGTCAATAGGTTAATGTTGAGATTCAACAAGAAGATCCTAGTGAAAATTATGCACCTACACTAGGATGGAGCCTCGGGCTATTTTTAGGTGGAAGTCTATTTTTAGATGATGAGAAAATTCTATTTATAGATGATGTCTATTTATAGATGGTGAGCGAATTCTATTTATAGATGTATGTCGACTATTATTATCCCTTAATAATAGTTGGACAATAATTATTAGTCTATTCTCAATGAGCACTTGGAAATAGTTAACTGAAGTGACAAATCAGTTAGCTATAGGAAATTCGAGTTCAAAGGTTGACTGGTGGGACATGCAAGTCGAATTAGTTGTAACTGAGTGATTCAAAGTTGTAACAGAGTTGGATGTGTAGTTATGTGAGTTGTAAAGTAGTTTAACTCAATTAAGTGAGTTAAGCTCAGTTGTACTAGTTGTAACTGAACTTACACTAGTGAGATATCAGTGAATTAATTATTAATTAATTCACAATAAGTGATCTCACATGCAACTGAAGATTTACCACTATTAACTACATGCATGTCAGATCCAGTGGATACCCAGTTGAGATAACAAGTGAAAGGGATAGTTTGACTATCAATTGTGACATTAGTGAGTGCACTCATGCAACCACACACACAGTGGATGTGCCCATGAGGAATGCACAACCTAGGCAAGAGGAATCCATTCATTGCAGGGATTTCCATTAGCAGGGATTGCGCAGAGGACACAGGTTGTCTGGAGGCAGTAAATTGGCACATGCATTTGCCAATTTTTGTATGACAATGTGAGACGATTGTATATTGTACTGAGAGCTCTTGGATTAGATTTTTGTATGAGATTGTTTCATGCTCCATGATATATACATAATTTATGATAGTGGGGTATTTATCTTTATGCTTTCCCGGTAAAACATATGTGTTATGTGTGATTGATCTCTCTTCTTGATATTGCAATTGGCGATCATGTTTTAAATTCCACAAGAATATTTGTAGAAGCAATTTTGTATTTAACAGTGGCATATAATTGTTAGATCAGGAGAATCCAGGAAATACATAATTTGTATTAAAATTTCTACATGGTATCAGAGCGCAGAAGATTGCAAAAGCTGAGTTTGTGATTGGATAGAATTCAAATTTGTAGAAAGACTTTCTCGGTGCTACAAGTGATTCAAGATCGAAATGGTTTTCAATGGATTAAGGTTAGAGTATGCACTCGAGGGAATCTCGAACTACATTTCTTGGAAGGACAGGATGGAGGCAGTACTCGAAGACAATGGCTTGAAGGAATTCATTGACAAAGATGTTCCTAAGCCAGATGTTGCAGACGCTGCAAATCTTGATGCATGGAAAAAGAAAGTGGCAAAGGCGAGGAGGATCCTGTTGGAGGGAGTACGAGACCACATTGTCTCAAACCTCCATGGGAAAGTCACACAATATGCAAAGTGGAAGACTTCGACGGATTTATTCCAAAATAGCAGTGACCATAGGAAATTGGCACTAAAACATAAACTCGGGAAGATCAAGATGGAGAAGGGCGACTCCATTCCAAAATATCTCACGAAGTTTGTCCAATGTCAGGATGAGTTGGGGAGTGTGGAAATAACAGTCGTTGATGATGATTTGGTGAGCTTGGCTCTCCTAGGACTTCCCAAAAATTGGCACAATTATCAAGACTCTATCAATGGAAGGGAAAAATTACCAGATTGGGAACAACTATGGTCGGATTTGGTGCAGGAGGAGTTCAGGCGCAACACCAGAGATGGCTCTTCATGAAAGCATGATGATGAAGAGGATTGTGCTTTGGCTGCCAAGGCAAGGAAAGGGAAGGAAAATAAATTCCATTCAAAATCCGATTCTAAAGGAAAGAAGTTGAATTTGTCCAAAGTGAAGTGTTTTCATTGTCACGAACATGGGCATCTCGCTACTAATTGTCCGGAGAAAAAGAAGAAAAAGAAGGTTGTTGGAGATGCAGTTGGTGAGGCCCTTGCCTCACAATTTGAACTTTACTTCTCCTTGATCGCATGCATGGCGTCAAGTGCATTGGGATCGGTTTGGTATTTGGATAGTGGCGCTTCCTTCCACATGACAAGAGATAAGGAGATTTTCAATGACTTGGAGGAGAAAGATCTCAAAATGCATATAGAGATGGGCGACGATGGAAGATACAGTGTGACTGGAATTGGTACCATTACCTTTCAGAGGGAGTCAGTTAAACCATTTCAATTGAAAGATGTTATGCATGTTCCAGGTCTGAAGAAAAACTTGGTCTCAGTCGCAATGTTGGAGGACAGAGGTTATGATGTTGTTTTCAGCAATGGAAAAGTCATCCTGCGACATAAAACAATGGGTCAAATCAAGAAGATAGGGATTCAAGTTAATAATCTCTACAAGCTGGAGGTAGATGGTTGTGCTGCCATGATGGGCAAGGCAGAAAAAGTGGTGAGCCGGGATCAAGGAGAATTATGGCACAGGTTATTGGGCCATCTTCATCATGGAGCCTTGAAAATCATGCAGCAAATATCTACTGGACTTCCAATGGGAACATTTGTTCAGTTAGATTAGTGCAAGGGTTGCACCATGGGGAAGTATGTAAATTCCACCTTTCATGAAAAGGAGAACTATGCTTTGGTGATCCTTGAGAGAATCCACACAGACGTGTGTGGACCATTCTTGGTTGCTTCAACAGCAAAACATAAGTATTATGTTATTTTTGTTGATGACTTTTCTCGTAAATGTTGGATCTTCTTCATGCAGAAGAAGGATCAAACATTCTCAAATTTCTGTGAGTTTAAACCATTGGTGGAGAAAGAGTCGGGGAAGCAAGTGAAGGCTCTGAGGAGCGATAATGGTGGAGAATACGTCTCTAACGAATTCAAAGACTTCTGCAACAAAGAAGGAATTCGAAGAGAACTCATAGCGCCTCATAACCCACACCAAAATGGGGTCACGAAGAGGAAGAATGTAACGATTGTGGGTGCAGCACGAGCGATGTTGCATGATCAGGGCCTACCAATGCATTTGTGGGTGGAAGCATGCAACACTACGGTTTATGTGCAAAATCGTTGTCCTCATAGAGTACTTGGCATGAGTACACCTGAAGAAGCTTTCACTTGTAAGAAACCCGATGTTTCTCATTTTAAGATTTTTGGCTCATCTGTTTATGTGCATATGACCAAGAACGTCGGGAAGAAGCTGGAGCCAACTGTTGAAGTTGGGGTATTTGTGGGGTACACAGAAACACCCCATAATTATCATGTGTATTTTCCTAACAGTAAGATGATTGTTATGCGACGGGATATAAAGTTCGATGAAGGGAAATCCATGAGGTTGTCGCTTGAGAGGGAGATAGACTTGCATGCAGAGGAGGAACTACTGGTTCCCAAAGATGAGTCTCAAGATGTGGATCAGCCACATGAGGAGTTTCATGGAGTGGAGGAAGCCACTCATACAGATCCATCCATCAGAAATGGCAGAAAGCGCACCACGGAAGCTGATAGATTGAGACTAGATGTTGCACAGAATGTAGGAGCCCCTAATTCACAGTGCGGACAGAGACAGTCTCCTGATCGATTTACTGGATACATGGCTCTCATGAGAAAATGTATTATGATTGAACCATCTTCCTTTCAGGAAGCAGTGCAAGATCCCACTTGGGTTGATGCAATGGTGGAGGAGTATGACTCCATTGTCAAAAACAGTGCATGGGAAATTGTCCCAAGACCAATCGACAAATCAGTGGTAGGTTCGAGATGGATCTACAAGGTAAAGAAAGTTGTTGATGGGAGTGTGGAGAAATACAAGGCCATATTTGTGGCCCGGGGCTCTCACATATCGAGGGGATAGATTATGATGATACCTTTGCACCTGTCGCAAGGTACTCTTCCATAAGATCCATCTTTTCACTCTTAGTGTAGATGGGATGGCACATTCATCAGATGGATGTAAAAACTATGTTTCTCAATGGGATCATTGAGGAAGAGGTGTACATATAGAAACCTGAAGGATTTGAGATCTTCAACAATGATTCGCATGCGTACCGACTCAAAAGAGCGGTGTATGGGTTGAAGCAAGCACCCCGTGCTTGGTACACTCGAATAGACAGTTATTTCACCAGACTGGGCTTCACCAAAAGTGAAGCAAATGCAAACCTATAAAAAATTGTGGTGGAGAGTAAGCTTTTAATCATTGTTCTTTATGTTGATGATTTAATACTGACTAGTGATGAGAATTTGATACACTCATGCAAGGAGGACATTGCAAAGGAGTTCGAGATGAAGAATATGGGCCTTCTTCATTATTTCCTTGGATTGGAAATATGGCAGCGAGATGGTGAAATTTTTGTGTCTCAAGGAAAGTATGCAAGGGAGATACTGGGTAATTTTCACATGGAGGGTTGTAAACCCATGTATACTCCTCTTTCAGAAAACTAGAAGAAAGAGGATGCTACTTATGGAGAGGTAGTGGATGATATTGTCTATCGAGAGTTAGTGGGTTCGCTAATGTATCTAGTGAACACGAGACCGTACATTTTCTATGCGGTTAAACAACTGACTCAAGCGATGGTTAAGCCTACCAAGCTCTTTTGGAAGGCAGGTAAGCATGTCCTGAGATACTTGAGGGGAACATATGATTATGGCTTATGGTACAGACAGATGGATGAGGTGAAGTTGTATGGCTTCACGGATGAAAATTGGGCAGGCAGCCCAACGGACAGAAAGAGCACATCATGGGGGATATTTAGTATCGGATCTACAGTTGTTTCTTGGTACAGCAAAAAGTAGAGATCCATGGCACTCAGTTCAGCGGAAGCGGAATACATGGCAGCGAGTCAAACTGTATGTGAGACTATCTGGATGAGAAATATCTTTGTTGGTTTGTTTGGTTCTCATTTAGATCCAACAGTGATTCATTGTGATAATCCGAGTTGCATTAAACTCTCGATTAATCATGTGTTTCATGATAGATCTAAGAATATAGATATCTGGTATCATCATATCAGATATTGTGTGCAGTGGAAGATCATGTTGCTTCATTACATTCCTACGGAAGATCAGGATGCAAACATTCTGACGAAGGCACTCACCAGGAGAAAATCCGAATACCATAGAGACAGGATCAGAGTGAAGGATAATCCCTTTCTTGTTGAGAGGGAGTGTTGAGATTCAACAAGAAGATCCTAGTGAAAATTATGCACCTACACTAGGATGGAGCCTCAATCTATTTGTAGGTGGAAGTCTATTTTTAGATGATGAGAAAATTATATTTATAGATGATGTCTATTTATAGATGGTGAGCGAATTATATTTATAGATGTATGTCGACTATTATTATCCCTTAATAATAGTTGGACAATAAATATTAGTTTACTCTCAATGAGCACTTGGAAATAGTTAACTGATGTCGAAAATCGGTTAGCTATAGGAAATTCGAGTTCAAAGGTTGATTGGTGGGACATGCAAGTCGAATTAGTTGTAACTGAGTGATTCGAAGTTGTAACAGAGTTGGATGTGTAGTTATGTGAGTTGTAAAGTAGTTTAACTTAGTTAAGTGAGTTAAGCTCAGTTGTACTAGTTGTAACTGAACTTACACTAGTGAGAGATCAGTGAATTAATTATTAATTAATTCACAATCAGTGGTCTCACATGCAACTGAATATTTACCACTGTTAACTATATGCATGTCAGATCCAGTGGAGACCCAATTGAGATAACAGGTGAAAGAGACAGTTTGACTATCAATTGTGACATTAGTGAGTGCACTCATGCAACCACACACACAGTGGTTGTTCCCATGAGGAATGTGCATCCTAGGCAAGAGGAATTCATTCATTGCAGGTATTTCCGTTAGCAAGGATTGCGCAGAGGAGGTAGGTTGTCTGGAGGCAGTAAATTGGCACATGCATTTGCCAATTTTTGTATGATAGGGTGAGACGATTGTATATTTTACTGAGAGCTCTTGGATTAGAGTTTTGTATGAGATTGTTTTATGATCCATGATATATACATAATATATGATAGTGGGGTTTTTAGCTTTATGATTTCCCGGTAAAACATCAGTGTTATGTGTGATTGATCTCTCTTCTTGATATTGCAATTGGTGATCGTGTTTTAAATTCTACAAGAATATTTGTAGAAGCGATTATGTATTTAACAGTGGCATATAATTGTTAGATCGGGAGAATCCAGGCAATACATAATTTGTATTAAAATTTCTACAGTTAAGGCCAGGTCAATGACCCTTCATCTCATCTCCCTTAAGAAACTCAACTAGAATTGTGTCGACTCATATTCAATGTGGCCTTAAGCTTAAACCAAGGCCCCCAACAACCAAGTCAATTTACCTCTCCACATGGGACCAAGCACAATCAAAAACACCTTCCCACGTATTGAAAATTGTTACTTTATGGAAAGGATATAAGCAGACATGAAGGAAATATTCTTCATGGAGAATATGGTGATATCATGCAATATGGGGTTGTTGAAGCATTAACAATAGCAATGTATAGAGGGCTTGGAGCTATAGTCTTTTACATCGTTCAAAAGAGCTTATGGTGAGGGCTTGGAGCTATACCAAGAGATATTATGAGGATGTCAAATAAGCTTGTGGAGGAAGCTCTCTCACACACCAAAGAAAGCTTACAGACCATCTTCATGCACACTTGAACAAGTTAACCAAAGAACTTGAAGCACTACAAAGAAAACCATTTGGAGAAACAATCAAACACATTAAAGAAGCCTCTTGCGTCCATTCAATAGGGCTTAGGGAGACTTAATGATTTTATGGGGGAGCTAACCATTTCAAGAATCCATTCTGAGGACTTCAAGGGGGTGATTCATGCAGTCATTTCACAAGTTTATGGAGACTATTATTTACATCTCAAAGGAGCTAATTAAAGGCCTTATCACCTTTTGGTTTGCTTTCTTGTCATGGTCTCGCATTCATTTATACCTTTATTTACCCATGTCGCCTTAAAAGATACCAACAAGGAAAGCATTTTATCTTTATAAGGTGGTCTCTTGAAATGCTTATGTAACAACCCTTTGTCACATTTTCTTGTGTTTCCTTTCACACACCACTTTGTCAAAGTACCATTGAAGTGAGGGTGACTTCATGTCAATTTTGGATGTAAAATAATAGATCATCCAATTACAAAGCTTCACTTCCTCGTTGGATAGTACAACCTTTTTATGCGATAAATTTACTTTATAACATGCGCCAAGAGTGAAAATGGAAAAATTTAGTGGAGAATGGACAGGCAACCAAATTTCATGTGACTCACAAAAACACAATAAAGAAAACCCAACCAATGTTGTGATGGGATCTTCAAGATATGGGTAGCCATGTTGGCTTGGTCAAATTATGAATGAAGACACCCCTCCACCTACTCAATTACGTATTCCTTAACCACAACCATTAATTAATCCCATGAGAGTGATGTCAAAGAGATCTTACATGGGTGAGAAGATATTAGTGGGTGGAGTAGACATGTACTTCTTAGTTGATGGATAGATGGAATTTAGTATAAAAAGAATTTATTAGTCAAGGGATTGTAGACCAAAACAAGAGAGGGTCCATACATTAATGCCAAATTAGTTTTATATTTTTCAAGTTACTCTGAAAGTATTACACCATGTTTAGGTTGCTTCATTAGATCTAGGGTAAATGGTGTATGTTTATCCCATGGATGGTTCAAGATTGATTGTAACATGAGAGATGGTACTTGATGGATATGGATAGTTGAGATATCTTTCTCAATGGATTCTTGACCTCACATGATTGCAAGCTCAGTGTTCTTCCCTTGGGCATTGGAGATCTCTTAGCGGTTTGTGGATGCCCTTCATTGAGGCCTCATGGAGGAGCTACTTTTTTAGAGAGCACCCTACAAAGGATGTGGATTGTTGTGCATCTTGGAGGAGGGATGCAATCCCTAGTTGGTGTGTGGTAGCTTGGTTTCTAGTTCATAGGATTGTAGATGACTCAAGGATGTCTGGGGATTCAACAATGTTCTTGTAGGAGGGTAGTTGACCCAATGGAGTACATTTCTTTGGAGGATAGATGGATTATGTGGAGGCTTGTGATGGAGTAATGTGGACTTTCCTTGTGTAGCTACATCATGAGCTTGGAGTCATTATTGTGCATATCATTTCCATTGGAGCATGACACACTCTAGAGTGGGTGTCTCACTTGTGTTTCCTACAAGGGCTCATGTAGGTTGCTTGTAAATACTTAGACCCACACAGTATTGTTGGCCTCAATTTACCTGTCAAATAAATAGGGGAATGAGAGAGTATTTCCATCAATCATCATTTGTATCTTCCTCTTTGTATTTGTCTTCTTAGAGAGTTTCACTATGAACATAGTTACCGACTTAACGAGAATTGTGACCTCAAAACAAGAACTCTAACCAAAAAAACGCATATTTTTTTGTCAACAACACCAAAATCAACCTTCGAAAAAAAAAGTGGTGTTATTGGTAACACCCGTTTTTTGGAGGGTGGTTGAAATTGCAACTTGTTTGAAATTGCAACATTGACATCAGATACCAAACCTCAAAATTAACCTTCAAATCGAGAATTGGTGCCACAAGTAGCACCAATTTTATTTTTGGAGTTAAAACTACATCTTAATTGACATTGTGGTATTCACAACTCGTACCATTGCAAATCATGAACTGGAAATCAACTCCTAAATACAAAGGGGGTATTACTTGAAAATTTGTTCATTGATTAATTGTTAAAAATTTTAATAATTTACATTGAAAATAACTTAATAGAAAATAAAAATATGTAAACAATTTTGTTTAGTTAAACATTTAAAATAATAATAATAATAATAAAGAGAAAACATATTTTCTTTAAAAAAAAGTTCAAAACACTTTATTTAAAAAACAATTGAAAAAAAAAACATATAGGTGACAAGGAAGTGATGGGACATGGGGTCACCAATCGAGGCAAGCCACCACGCATCATCCTAGTCAATTGGAAATTGTCGCCCCCCACCAACACCCATCACCTCACGTCATGGGATATAACTCCCCCTCCACCATGTGTGTTTCATTCTTCATGGCTCATCGTCACTCCCTTGGTTGCCTTGATATGATAACGTCTCAATGGTACCTGCCCTCAGTCTAGCACCTCGTCCTTTGTACCATGTACTTCATTGTGACTACACCCCTGGACATCATTATCTTTATGGCTCTGCTCTCAACCCATTATGGCCTCATCTTACATTCATGGCAATGGACAAATGGAGGCTTTATCACCCCAAGTGTCCCTCAAGCTTAGTCTCACCACCCTTTTCCCCTTCCGTTCTGCTTGCAAGTGCTCCCTCCTCAATCTCCTATCGGTCCCTTTGCTCGTTGCCTTTCCCTTTTCTCATCGCCTCATCTCTGACTTTCTGTGACAATGGCTAGGGGTGTCTCCTCTCGCCGTGTTAGGGAAGGTTCCTCGTGCTGAAATAGAGGCTTCTCTAGCTCTCATCTCATCTCAGTTACTGAATATCCCACTAAAGATTACCAAGCTCATACTCCACCTGATATTAGAGTTGAAATTGATCTTGTTGAATTTGACATTCGTGTCCTGAGGCACTTCATCTCTGATGAGGAGATGCTCCAATCCACCAACTCATGGATTACATATACAGGAAATAATAGGGCTTGGAACTCTCGATAATTGAAAACAGTGAACATATATTGGCACTTAAAAATGTAGATGGGTCCAGTTCTTATTGAACGTCATGAAGTACACTAGGAGATATTGTTGCAGCTCGATGACGTCTAGTTACAAACCAAGCTAATTGATCACAAGTTGAACTCGATGGTGGAGAAGATGGTCGGATTGGACTTGATGAACCTGGACTTCCCCCAACCTCAAGTGCTTGTTGTTGAGGGTCGTATTATCCCTTAGTTTTTAATGGTTTTTAGCTTGTTTAGTTTGTTATTTACTATAGGAGTTCTGGGCATCTCAACCCCACCTCATAGAAGTCATCTAGAGATTAAATAGCAGCTATTTTTTTGTACAAATGACAGTCATAGGCTTTATCATTTTCATTCATATAGTATTAAGAGACATAAATTCCACAAACTTATGAAAAAGATGATGCATTGTGATGCATGGATTATGCGGGGATTTTCCAAGGGTCATAATTTTTGACTCGGTTATTCGTTTGGGCTAAAATTTTACAGGGAATTATGTCTGGAAGAGTTCAATGTCGTGTCGATCTAATCCTTAAAATCAGACATCGTTTGGACAGTTTTTTGAGGCCAAATTCCTTTATATAAGGCCTCAAATTGGGGTTGTAGTGTTTTTACGGGAATTTTTAAAATTTTAATTATCGGTTATCTCTTAGTTTATGAACTTAATCAAAAAAATGGGTTAACAAATAGTGTCTCTCTAGTTAGCTCTTAGTTATTGGTCAGTTTTAGATTCATGTGAGAATTTCCTAAAATTAGTTGTTTTTCTAAAATTAGTTGTTTTCTAAAATCTCATATAGTAGTTATAAGGGGTTGAACTTCGATTGTAATAGTTAGGATGGAGATGGAATAAAAGAGATTTATTTTCCATTTTGATGTGTTTGCATGGTTTTTATATCTTGTGAATGAATCCAAGTTTATTGGTTACATCACATTGTTGTTGGTCTCGTTTCCCAAGTGGCAGGGCAACATCAAGGTTTTTGTATAAATTTTCTATGGCAATATAAAAATTCATGATAGTTTAAAAAAATTGGAAAAAAAATAGAGAAAGGGACAAAAATTTATTTTGTTTTTTTAAAACAACCTCCAAACACAAAAAATTATTAAAAAAAAAAACAAACTAACTAACTAAATTTCAAAAAAAACTCAAATTTAAAAACAAATATTAATAACATTAAATTTACCATTTTTTTTGTTGTTGATAATAACAATAAAAACAAAAGTTAAAACACACATTTAAAAATAATAATAATAATAAGATTTCAAAATAAAACTAAAAACTAAATAGAAATTAATCTAAAACACATATTTACTAAATTTTTTATAAAAAACAAATTTAAAACTAAAACTAAAAACAAAATAAAAAAGTAATTTAAAAAATTTAATGTAAACTAAAGTAATTAAATTAAATTATTAAAAAAAAAAAGCATAGAATAGAGTGATTGGGATCGGGGGCATTCCCCCCCCCCCCATACGTCTCAATCACTCCATTAATTAAAAAGCTAATAGAATGGAGTGATTGGGGCGGGGGCACCAATCACTCCATTCTATGGGTGTTTTTCCACCCCAATCGTTCCATTAATTAAAAAACTCATAGAATGGAGCAATTGGGGTGGGGGCACCAATCACTATATTCTATGGGTTTTTTTATTAATTTAATTTTAATACTTTAGTTTAGTGTAATTTATTTATTTATTACTTTTTTGTTTTTAGTTTTGATTTTAAATTTGTTTTTTTATTTTTTTTTATTTTTTTTTATTTTTTTTTATTTTTTTAAGTGTGTGTTTTAGCTTTTATTTTTATTGTTTTTTAATAAAACTAGGAGAAATTTTTATTCAAAAAATTTTGTGGTGGTGCCACAGATAGAGTCTTTACATAGTTCAAAAAATGTCTATGAAGCTTCAAAAACAAGCTGAAGCAAAGTATTATCTATCATAATTCTAACTAGAGCCCCTGAATTTGACTCAAAACTGCTAAGTAGTATGATGTACAACCTATAGAAAATACCAAGTATCAAAATACTAAAACAGAGCATACATATTAGACATTGGATGGGTTAGGCTCATCCTGCACTTCATCTAAGGATTTTGGTGGTGAATTTAAATATGATATCTTCCTGGGTAGAGTCATAGATGAAGCATCATCTTAAACGGTCGAGCTTGAGGCTGAAAGAACAAGAAAAATTGGTCTGGAGCATAGCTCCACTACTTCCAAGTGAATTACATCCACTTCATCCCTTAGTTGTTGGATTCCCTGATGTTTCTCAACAAGTAACTCCATTGCAATTTTCCATTGAGACGAGGCATTCTGTAGACTAATTTGGAGAGAATTTACTAAGTTTATCGAGGCGTCTTGCTCTTCCTCCTAGAGCTCTCGTCTCCACCTTGCTACACTCGATCGCCTATTTGTCATATTGACAACTAGACCTCCTTCCCACTACTCTTTTGGTGAGAACATTGACCACAAATTACCAACGGGAGAAAGAATTTTGGGCTATGCTTGAATCGCAACTTCCAACTCGCTACCACCTGAAATCATAATGGCACTACTACATATTGGAAAAATTGTGACGTTATGGACAAAATTGGCCATACTGTCGAAAAATAAAGGAATTTTTAAGTTTTTTTCTCCATCATGCTCGATATTGTAGCACGTGAAACGTACTTTTCAAATCATCTCTCGTGTGACTCCTTCTGAAGGTCATCGCTCTTGCGACGGTGTGGACATTAGGTTCTCCCCCCCCCCAGCAGTCACCCACTATTTGACAAAGTCAATATTGACTTGGCCAACTATCGTCGGAATTGCAACATTATAAAATCTATAAATATGTTTCATTTCACGGATGTTGCAACAAGTTTGTTATAACAACGATGGTTCAAAAATGATATAAGGACTTCTTGGTGAACAAAAAACAAGTTTTTTTTTTCATATGTTATAATAGAAAAATATAATAGATATTCTATTATACACCACTCAATTTTATAAGATAATCATTAGTATATGTTTATGGGGAAGAATGTTAGAAAACATTAGAGGTGGGAAAAAATTAAAGAGGGTGAAAAGGGTGACGGTAAATGTTATTGCCCTTGCAAAAATTGTTGTACTAGATGTCTCGAAAGAGTTTTAATATCAACAGTTAAAAAACATTGTAGAAACTATGGGCACATGGACGGGGGATCAAATGAATATCGTCCCATGGTAATTAGCTATATATATATATATATAT
>ML834304.1:14169-25855 GCA_009831015.1 Picea engelmannii
ACATATATATATATATATATATATATATATATATATATATATATATATATATATATATATATATATATATATGAGATTACATCATGAGAGTGAGGGTCGTATATATACCCACGCAGAGGTTCCCTTTCATAAGAGACACAACCTTTCATCAGGAAGGTGTCTCTTCATTACATATTAATATTAGTTATTGATTTAATTGTTAATATTTATTTATATTTGTATATTTACTTATATTTTGTTTATTAGATTGCCTCCCCCTTTAGAAATGTTTTGTTCTCAAAGCATGATTATGGAAGCCTTCATGTCTTGCTCTGGTTTGTGTTGTATTCGCATGGTACTCGGTTTTGGATGCTATAATTGTGTATGATACGAGATGATATGACCTTCTAAGTGTTGGGAAGAATTGACGAACTGTAAAAGGATCTGACCATCCTAAATTGATCCTTTGTGGAATGTTGCACTTATATGATTCCCAGAATAATTTGTTCTCAATTGTACTGGCATCAACATTCTTTGGAATATAGGTCAATTATTTTCCTTTTGAGTGATGTTGATACTTTGACTGTCTAAAGTGTCTTCTCTTGTGATTGGGATGTAGATAAGGTGTCTTGGTAGCATGGCTTTCCATTATTGTACTTATAGCGTTTTCTTGATTTAATTTCAGAGTTTTATTTTCTTCGTGCACTGATGTTACATTGTTAATTGATGAACTTATATTAGTAAGTCTACTTAGAGTTTCCATCATTTGTACTCCAACATCTGAATGTGTCTTTTCTTTGACTGACTTTTCATCTTCTTTAGTTGTGATGTGGATTGGATTTGTATTTGTTCCTTTTTTCCACAACTTGGATTTTTATTTCTGAAGACTTTGATGTTTCTTTTCTAATAAGTTGCTCTAATTTGTTTTCCAGATATTTATTATCACATTTAAGATTCTTGATTTGCATAAGTAGGTTTGATTATGATTATTTAAGCGTGCAAGATCTTCATTTTCTGATTGTTCAATTATTTTTGTGTCTCAATTCTCTGCCTTCTCTTTTAGTCCCTTCATTTGTTATAATAATCTTTGATTAAGGATCGTTAAGTGTGAACTTTCTTCCTCTTTTCTGACAATTTCTTTTTGAGATCTTGATTCTCTTGTTCCAATTTCTAAATGCATTGTTTTGTATCCTTTGAAATCTTAATCTGAGTAAGTAGTTTTTTATTGTGATCTTTTAAGCGAGAAATTTCTTCGTTTTTATCTACAATAACTATATTATTTTTGTATCTTTGATATTGACCATTGATTTTCCTGAAGGATCACCTTTGAGATGTCTTTCTGGTCTTTTGATGAAGGTACTATTGAATCCGACTTCATAGTAATGGCTTGAAATGACATCATCTTCTTCTTATAGGGAAATGTCACAATTTTTTTCTCCATATTTAAGATGAAGGTACCTAGTTTTTTAAACCAAGGTAACCCGAGAATTATGTCAATCTCTTCATTATACATAATTGTAACATTGAATTGAGATATGTATTCATAATCATAAATTGTCACTTGTACCTCCTTAATTTCATATTGTTTCCTGTGAAAAATATCTTACATTTCAATTAGATTCGCCTCTGAAATTATAATTAATTTGTCAAATCAATACTAATGTAATTTTCATCATGGTTCATGTTGATAATTATGTTAACCTCTCCTCCTTAAATACTCTTCTTTAATGTAAATAAATTGTAACATGAAATGTAACAATCTTCATAAGAAAATATTCCTTTAATCATTTTATTAAAATAATTTTTCAATTTGCAAGCTATTAAATATATTAAATACTTGAAAATTTTTAAATATCTTTTTAATTCCTTGTAACTTTGTACTGTAATTTAATATTGGCTTCACAAATTTTCAAAATACTCTCCTTACTTCAAAATTGGCATTATTATACTCCTTTAAAAATTCCTATAAATGTAATAAACCTTGAATGCGTTATATATATATATATATAGATATATCTTTAAAATAAAAATAAAAAAATCTCTAACTTTAATACTTTTTCCTTTCTCTTTTTTCACTTTAAATTTTAAATTTTAAATTTTAAATTTTAAATTATATATATATATATATATATATATATATATATTCCTATGATTTATAAAGGATTTTGTAACATTTTTTATTCCCCTTGTATGTTTTAATATAAATTAGTTTCATTAACCTTGTACTTCATCCTTGTACCTCGTAACGTTGAAGGTGTTTTTAAGGGCAGTACTCTATCGATAACCTATCCATGGACAACACGTATGCAGTGCCCATAACCTATCAATTAAAAACGTGTATGCGGTTGAATTCAACCACTTGTTCTCCTCGAAATTTGTCTCTCTACAAATTTATGTACCTGATAATCCAAGCATGGTTCGGTTCAACCCACCAGCTATTCCTCTTTGAGATTTGCAACCCACCACCTCTCCTCGAAATTCGTATCCCCAACGACTCGGCATTTGTGATTTTTATGACTTCACCGCCTCTACTTCTACCGAATTTATAACTTCATCGACTCTTTATTTCACAAGGATGTTAGCAAGGATGTTCACGACAGATGGACGGATGCTCTTGTCTGCATAATATTTTTATAACTTCATCTACTTTTGTCTGCACAAGCATGTTCGCAAGAGATGGTTTCTCTTGTCTGCAGAAGGATGTTCACAAGAGATGGATGGATTCTCTTGTCTGCACAAGGAGAGATGGACCGCTGCTCAAATATTAGCTACAAGAGATGGACCACTGCTCAAATCCTTCCTCTCACACTTTTCGTGTAGTTGCTTCGCAACAACAAACCTGCATTATAGGAGAACGAACCCAATAACAACCATTTTAAAATAACTCTCAAGCAGCGGGCAAAAGCTCTAAGCTTTGGAAGCCTGGAAAAATGGAAGACTCCATAGAGATGATCGTTCTTTGTCCAAATGGTATCTTCATTTACTTCACCTTCCCACTCTAAGTCGAATGCTCTGTTTCCACTTTATTATTTGAGTGATCCCACTGATAATTGATTTTATATGACCATCATGCGCTCCTGCCATCTAAGTCCACTGGTAGTTGATGTTATGCCTTCACAAATTTACTTCCTCATCTTTCAAATTTACACAATCATTGCTACCATCATCATCCTGGACCTGAACCCTTGACTACAGTATCCAACTATGCACTTTGTCTCTGTACTGAATTCATAAACTCAAACAGTGATTCATTGATAAAATTAATTGGAAAAGTAATTAGAACTATTGAAATTTGAACAGTGATTCAAATTTACAGAATTCTTGCTACCATCATTAGCCACATTAGAGTACCGATCAACCTCGGTCCATACAATTACTGGTGTGCTCAATTGGGAGCCAAAATTAAGTGGTGGGCATGACTGATGGGAAATTCGCTCATGCAAGCTTAGTTTATTTTAGTTAACCCTAGGAAGCTCAGGACAGGAAATAAAAGAAATTAAATAAGAGAACAAAGGAGAGTTGAGTTGTATAACGGAGAATGGGTTGTAAAGTATAATCAAATGTTGTTCTTGGGGTGAAATTGTACAGTAAATTCGTCAGTATGAGCTTCTTCTTCAACTTCAGTAACCTTTTCAGTTGTGGGTTAGATCCTTCATATCTTTTGCAATTATTTCAATAGGTGGAGGAACCTAAAGACGTTCCACAATTGTCCATGGTCAAGGCGGGCCTTTGCACACAGAGTGTCGCACGTCTCATCCCTTTGCACCTCTGCCATCTCCGACTCAACGTACTTCAAAGCCAAAGGTTGTGAGTTGTGTTCTTCATTATATACACATATATTTATAAATTACAACAATAGTTTTCAGATAAAGTATTGTGTGTACAAAAATAAGGATATAAAGGATTTGAGTTGAAAAATTGCAAGGGGCTCGGAAAATTATGAAAGAGAAAATGAACTACAAAGGAGAGGGGTCAAACGAAGGTGAAGAAAGTGATGAAAATTGAAATCATCTCCAAGCAATTTTCAAAGCCTGGTATTGGTTTTATTTTAGTGGGGCAACATAAGTGAGGAAAATGGTGGAAATTGTTCGGTGATTTCACTGAAATTTATTTATTTTAAGTAAAAAAGTGGGTAGTTCCTTCTATATTAAGTATCAAAAAGTACAATTGTTTCTGAGTTTCCCTCCGTTCCACCGATGAATCGGAAATCAAAACTGAGTGAACCCTTGTTCAAGAAAAACCAGTTTGCCATCGATCCTGCCTGAAGGAAACTAGGATTGGTGGTGTGTCATTGTCTTAATTGTATATAATGTCTGACAGGATGTAACTAAAATCATACAAAAAACTATGAAAGAGAGACTGTAAGCTTTGAACAGGACCATGGCTAATACTCGGTGGCGTCTGAGGTGGTGTCCGCATCCGGTGCGTGTGCTTTCGCTGGAATGACAAAGTGTTATAGCCAGGTGGGGCATCTTTGTCCCGGTGGCGCATTGGAATAGGTGTCGAAGAGCATGTCCACACGCTGGCACATGAGAGTGCCACGGTAGGCGTGGTCTGCCATCTGGCTCCTTAAGTCAAAAATCAGATTGAGCAAGTTTGGATGGAGTAGAGGTGGCAGGTCAATCCATTGGGTTTGCATGCAAGAGATGGGAGGTGGCATGCAGATTGTGCCAACCTCCTTGGTCTTTCCACTACGCTCACTTGGCTCTGCTTCCACTGGCTCACTTGATTTTTCCTTCCCAACCCGCTTCAGTGCTGCATCCCGAGGGTCCAAGTCCGCTAGGGTCTCCTCTTCCACATATCAGGTGAAGACTTCATCCCCTGTCACCACAGTTCTACCACCATGATAATCCTCGGGGCCAGACAGGGAGGCTTCCACTCTAAAATCACTGGGTGGATCCCAATTGTCCGACACCGTGAAAAGAAGCAGTTTCAAAGTCTCTTGAATAGGCTCCTCTGGGATTTCCTCTACGACGTATGCAATGGGGTGGTCCTCAATGGTTGCTGCAACCAAAGGCTCCACAATGACTGCTACAACCGGAGGCTCCATGATTATTGCTGCAATCGGAGCCACATTACATCCAATTCTTCTACGTTGAAGCTGGGTCCAGGCAATGGAAAGAGCTTGTTCCATTTTTTGCATGTGTTTTCACCGAGCGACATAGGAGTGTCAGGCTACTCCTTGACGAGGCTTTCCTCGCTCGCAAGGCATCAAGCTAGGGATGCAGGTGGGAGGGCTACTGAAGGCAGGAAGATGTATGCTCCAAGGCTTCCAGCTACAACTTTGGTGCAAAGCGAAAATGAGGTGGATAAAAACATGGTGCGGGCACGCTAAGAGCAAGAGGGCCGGCAGGACGTTCGACACCATTAATTCTTCTGCGTGGATGAGTGTCATGTCTAGACTGCTCGCGCGAGGGGCAAGTCTTGTTCCAGGAGGGTTGTAGCTAGATTCCACTCCCATCCTAAATGTTGAGGGGATGGGAGTCGGTCGGCCTCATTTAAGGCCGGGCCTAGCTCCTCACCATGTGTCTCGGAAGATCTGCGTGGCACCCCATCCGGAGAACTAAAATTTATTTATTGGGAAAATTCAATCGTATTAGATTTTTTTTTAAATGAAAATGAAAATTACATGAGCACATACGTAAACGATGTGCTATAATATTGATCAATTCAAAGTTCAAACCATTATTTTATACATTGAAAAAATTATTGTTCTTGGACTCCATATATGGTTGTAATTGTTTATAGATAAATAACTAAATTGATATGAAGCACTAATTCATAATATTTGTTTTCGTATATAAATATTATATTTATAAATTAGAAGTATTATTTATTATTTTTACTATACTATGCTTTAAATAATAATAATTTTTTTTCATTTTAATAATTAAATTAAAATTATATTTTTTCAACTTTAATATATTAATTAATATATATATATAAAATCATTTATTAAATTTCAATATTAATAAAAAATTATATTTATAGTGTGTTCGTTTAAGATTTATGAATATCAACAATCCAAAAAGTTTTGAAACCACCTAAAATCTCAATCAAAATATTATAAATTTAAATATGAAAGATGCATAAATCTAAAACTAATATTTTTTAACTCATTCAAGTACAACTATAATTAGAAAATTCTATTATCCTATCTAACTTTGATTTAAAATTTAATTTGATCATCCCATCCAACTTTGATTCAAAATTTTGAATTTAATGATAATAAATGTAAAATATTAGTAAATAAATTTATGTTTAATGGAAAATTAAATCCAAAAAACATAATATAACATATAATAAATTCATTCAAGTACAACTATAATTAGAAAATTCTATCATCCTATCTAACTTTGATTTAAAATTTAATTTGATCATCCCATAATAAATTTATGTTTAATGGAAAATTAAATCCAAAAAACATAATATAACATATAATAAATTCATAAATAAAATAAATATGGATTTTGGATTATAATTAATAATTATTTAATTTTAACAATATAAATCAAATTTTTATAATATTTATGGATTTATATGCTATTTCAATTATAAAATAAAATATGTTTTAGATTTATAATTAATTTCATATGCACTATCTTAACAATATAATATTTTTACATAGACATAATTGAAGATTAAATTTAAAGAATTTGCATGGGTTCTGTGTTTTTTTTTTCCCTTTGTAACATCATGTTCATAATGTACTCACATACTCATTGTGACATTTGGGAGGTTTGCATGAGCAACTTTATCCATTTACAATTTTATTCATAGTTATTTTATTGATAAAGGGTAGTTTCAAATTATTGTTCTCAAAATTATCCAACAAAGTTGTATCAAAGATGAAGCGGTGATGGGTAAAACTGCATTATTTCCCTTGTGTTTATGGAATCAGATTGGAGTGAAATGTTGAGTTTGTTAATCTAACAAAACTGTATAAAAAATGGAATTGAGAGTTAAAATCACATTGGTTCCCTTGTGTTCACTCAGTTAGATTGTAGTCAAATGTCCAGTTTGTTATGTGTATAAAAGTGGTAGTTGGTAAGTAATTAAATTTGAATATTAATTACTTTACTCATAAAATGTTTTATAAAATTATAATTTATATATTCTAAATTATAAAGCATCATTCATGAACATCTAAATTTTACTAGCAATCCACAAACCTCATATATCATACAAAGCTAAATTACAAAGCATCATTCATGAGCATCTAAATTTTCCTAACAATCCACAAATCTCATATCTTATCATCTAAATTTTCCTAACAATCCACAAATCTCATATCTTGTCAAAAAGTTGTAGGAATTTGAAAATGTAAATAACACTTTGCAAAAATCAAACACTGCTCTTTTATCCTATAAGTATAACCACGAATTGACTTCATTTCGGCTTTTCCTTCCCCCGGTTCGGGGTATGCTAGTATTAATATAGCCCGAGCATAAATTCAAACCTTACACTGGGGTTAACTTTATTTATCAAAGGTCACAATGTTTGACCCTTGGTTTACGCCCCCTCTTCGAATTTGATATAGACGAAACCTTGAAAATTTTGACCTTGTGACATCCTGGAATGGTAGTCAATTGTGTGATATGATAGGCCCGCAATGATTATGAAAATTGAAAATAGTAACTTGGATATTGTTTGTTGGTTTGGTTAAATTTAATCTGTAACTTGGGAGCAAATAGACTCATTTTTCAGGTAAAAAAATGGGCTTGAATCCGGTCAGATTTTAAGGGGTAGCTTAAGTTTTGCATGGATCAAAGTTTCATGCATTTCAAAATCTTACTCTAGGGGTTTTGCCTCATTTTAAATAAACTCAAATGCTCAAATAAATTTTGAATTGGCCGAAATTTTAAAACTGCACCACCCCACTATCGGAGGACATGACGAAAAAGTAACTCGAAGGAAAGATTGTTGTCGATTTAGCTCACTCCTTTAATCTGTAGGCATGATGGTTGTTGAGATAAGTAGAATAGAATTGAACAACAACTTCGGGGTTCCAACGTTTGTATGAAGCAGAGCCTTACAAATATATCACATATTTTAGTGATGGCTCTTTATTTTGTTGGCTACAGACAATTTCAACTGATACGACCAGTGATCAAATTTGAAGAGTGGGGCCTAATTTAAGTGAGAAGGGTATATATCCATGTTGCCCTTCCACAATGAAAAGTTAAAAAAAAAAAATACATTTCAATTAACAAAAATAAATTAAGTACACACTTCATAAAAAAAAAGTGTTAAAGAAATTATTACCATTTCAATCAATAAAAAATGAACAAAAAATTAAAAGGGCATTATTGTTTCTATTTTTTCCCTAATTCTAACCATAGTTGTTTTACCTTAAGTATACTTCTAATGCTAGATTTTATCTCACAACATTCCCTTGAAAGGTAAAACCGTGTTATTTAAACATGAGCCTAATCTTGCTTCTCCTCATAAGACCCCTACATATATGCCCATGGTTCTCTACGATTTAATTCCATGATGAGCGTTCAAGAGAATGATCCCAAAGACAACACGGTAGTTGTGGCCAAAGGGAAAGGGTCAGTAAGTTTGCCCCCCTTTGTTCCATCACAAACCACTTGTACTAGAGGAATTGTGCATCTATAAGATAGATGCAAGTAGGTAGGACATAAATTTTGACTTTTTTGTTTAATTTGGGGAAGCTCAGGGTTGAAATGTAATTCCAGGCTTATTAGGCACCTACATTCTCTTTGGAGGTCTACACCAATCCCTTACAAATTTTTCAGTTATCATGTTCTAGCCACTTATGATTTCACTCATAGCAATCCCGGTGCCACAAGGAACTCTCAGCTGAAATACACCCGAAAATATGCAACCAAGAAACTTTAAGGGCAAGGTAGCAATTAACTGATGATGGTAGATTGGAGGTAGGGTGAATTTGTTGTTGAAGGAACATTTAGCTGGAAGTAACAACATAGACATTTCACTGAGAATATTTTTTGTTACTGTAACAAAGGTCATGTAGGTTGTTGTTGATATTACCTCCATAACCTGGGGATGAGAGTTGGAGAGGATGCAACTTTGTGAAGGAGTAACTTTGTAAATTTATGTTTCGTATGTGGTTTCGTATATGTGAAGGGTTACAAAAAAGTTACTCCATATTACCCCCCACATATATTACAAACTAGCTTACTAAAAGTTACTCCATGTTACCCCACATATATTACAAACTAGCTTACTAAAAGTTACTCCATGTTACCCCACATATATTACAAACTGGCTTACCAAAAGTTTCTCCATACTACCCCACATATATTACAAACTGGCTTACTAAAAGTTACTCCATACTATCCCACATATGTTACAAACTTATATTACAAACTGGCTTACTGAAAGTTACTCCATACTACCCCACATATGTTACAATAAACTTGATGGTTGGTAACGTTGTTCAACATGGAATGTTGTTATTCATTCCAACAAGGTTCAAATCCCAATGCAAATAAGAAAACATGAAAAGTAACAGTCATTGTCTCCATTCCAACAAGGTTCAAATCCCAGTCCAAATAAGAAAACATGAAACATTAACAGTTATTATCTTAGTTCAACCATCTAACTAGTGAATGTTGCCAAATAATTCAACTAGCGCTCTGAAAGTAATTCTCGATTCGATACCTTGATCCGCTACTAAACCATGATTTACTCACATTTCAGAGTCTATTTACTCGAAAATGCATTCAATTGTAATGAACCCCGATCATCAACCTGTTGAATGCAAGTGGAAGCATTATATTGCCAAGCTTTATTGACAAACTCCAGACTTGGGGTTTTTTAGCTAGAATTACAACAGAGGCAGGTATGATCGGTCAAAGGGTTAGAGTTTAGGGAGAATAAATTATGGGTGAAGCTGACTTCCCTAATACACGATCCTAAAATCTCAAAAGGAAGGGGAATTTATACACAGTTAGGGTTAGGAACAAATGAATGAACTCGTCTATTTACCTTTCTTGACGACGTTCCATAATCTAAATATTATATAGTTCCTAGTCAATAAATTACAAATTTTACTCATTTAGGAAAACATAAATGTCTCATCATACAATGGTGGTTTACTTATCCTAATGATTTCTTTAATCAAGTTTTCCAATTTTCTTGTTGGTTCAATTTTCCAAAATCTTTGCATTTTGAATCAAATGTCAATATGAAAATATCAACGAGTGTAACTTCATTGATACATTATTTCACAACCATTGAAAATAGGATTCATAACCACTTGAAATGTTTTATCAATGAGTGTACCTTCATTGATACACTATTTAACAACCATTGAAAATAGAATTCATAACCACTAGAAATGTTATTTTGGAAAGAAAAATTATGCAACCAATAAAAGTAGGGATTCATAGTATGCTAAAAAAACTTTGAAAAATAAGGTTTTTTAGCCACTAAAAATGGGGATCCATAGCATGCAAAAACACTCTAAAAAGAAGGGTTTTGTAGCCACTGAAAATAGGAATCTGTAACATCCATCCTATTATATTTGTTACCTTGGTATGTTTCAAACAACTATAGAATATGTTATTTTCTATTTTGAAGGTCCTTGCACTTAATTCATCAACATATTAGGTTTATATTTACAAAAAAAACTGAGATTCAAGTGTAACGGAATATTTATCGACCATGTCTTTTATAAATATCAAATTCTATTTTTTTCCAACCCTTGTTGTTTCAACAAGTTGAGGTGAAACTAAGAAATTTGTTATTCCAAGAAAGGCCCAAATAAGTACTATGTAATGTGATTGGTATTCTTTGATATTTGAGCTCATATTTGAAGAAGGCTCCTAGCCTAAAACTTGAAATAAAGACAAATATATATACATGGTCTATCTCTTTTATATATATATATATATAGAGAGAGAGAGAGAGAGAGAGAGAGAGAGAGAGAGAGAGAGAGAGAGAGATTGATTACGTGTAATGTGGGTATAATTAATATAGCATTAGAGAGATGGTGTATGGGTGGTAGATAAATCTAACCCACCCCTAAAGAGTTGGATGACTTTGTCACTTCGAACTTCATGAAATATAATGCTGGCTAATTCCCTTGTAATTGATACACTCACTACATATCCTTCACCAGTACATACCTTAATTTCCATAGGAGATAAATGGTTATCTTGGGTACATAATATGTTGGATAAATGGAGAAAGGTCTGTTCAACATGATGCACTATCTCATGCAAAAGACACAAATTCTTTCCCTACATTTTGGTTGCAATATGGGAAAGGATGGTGATGTTGCCTTGATTTTTGGATTGTCAAGTATTGTAAGTCAAGCATGAGCACTAGAAATCTCATGAGGTGCACAAAGTGTGTTTTTTTTTCCACCTTTGGGTTCATATAATCATTCGAATTCACCCATTGCTAGAAATTCAATATTTATGTTCGTGAGTATTGGTAAGACTACTCTATAAAAATACCACAATAGGTTCTTGATCGGAGATGATGAGCATTGCTAGAGGAAAATGATGTTTCCAATATTGAAGGAGGTGTGTAGTTGGAGTGATAGGTCTATGTGATTGAGAAATTCCTGAACTAGGATCCTAAGCACCAAATAAAAGTCAGAATTGTCTTAGCTTGAACATATCACACTCTCTTCATGCACAACGTGTAAGTATTAACTACTACCATACTCTCTGGTCATGATAAAAATCCCCAACCATGATATAAGTCC
>ML834304.1:25937-37803 GCA_009831015.1 Picea engelmannii
TAACCCTAAAGTGTTGGAGGAATTTGGCACTCTGGAATTCATGAAATATAATGTTGGTGAATTCCTGTGTAATTGATACACTCACTACATGACATCCTTCACTAGTTTAGACCTTAATCTCCATATGAGAGAAATGGTTATCTTGGGTACATAATATGATGAATAAATTAATAAAGGTTTGTAGAGTTTGATGCACTATCTTATGCCAAAGAGACAAATTATTTCCCTTCATTATTTCTACAATATGGGAAAGGACTATGATATTGCCTTGTTTTTTGGATTATCAAGTATTGTGAATCAAGCACAAGTATTATAAATATCATAAGATGTACAAAGTGTGTGTTTTTCTACCTCAAGGATCATATATTCATTCAAATTTCACCCAATACTATCACTTCAGTATTTTTGTTCACAAGTATTGGTAAGACTACTCTGTATCATGTTGAAAACACTTCAAAAAACAGGGTTCTATAGCCACTAAAAATAGTGATCTATAGCATGTTGTAGATAAGAAATTTCTTGGAATCACAACTTGTTCAAATAGACGGGGTTAGAAAAAACTAGAATTTGAAATTTATAAGAGATGTGGCCCATAAATCTTCCATTACACTTGAATCTCAGTTTTTGAAATACAAAGCTAATTTGTTGATGAATTAAGTGTAAGGACCTTCACAATAGAAAATAACATATTCAATAGTAGTTGGCAACATCCCAATGTAACAAATATAATATGTCAGATGCAAATAATAGTTCAAGAAAGGACAATGATTCATTTCAAGGAATCAACATGTCTTTAATGGAAATAATATCTTAACTTGACAAAGTTGTAGAAAAAATTTTGGTAGAGGAAGAAGAGTTCAAACAATGGAAGAGAGAGAATATACACACGAAGAACAATTATATACCTTCATAAAAATTGCATTCATTAGAAATACTATATGAATTGGGATGTGGGGTTACAACCCTGGACAATAATGAATCACGAAAAATATGTTGGTATGAGATATCAATGATGATAGGTACCATACCACTTCTTTAGGGCATTCTACCTACTAGAGTTAAGTTTTTTTTTTTACTATTTGAACTACTAGTGGAATTGTAGAAAAGGTATAATAACAATGGGAGGATTTAAAAACGGTTTGTAATCTATATTTAACTTCCAACCAACAACATGGGCCTATGCAACCTTATTTCCATCATTGTGTAGATCATGTGCACACTAACATTTATCTATATAAGGGCCTATGTAATGTTGAGGATAAGGTATGGAAAACCTTACTCAAGCATTTTCAGATCTTGTCGGGCTAAGACAAGATAGTTGGGAATGTTACCCGGGGTTTATAGCCTCAAAAAAATCGCTTAATCCATAAGTATTAAGTACAAAGGATCAAGGTTGGTTTTATGTGTTAAATATAACAATGTAAAAGAAATAATCTTAAACAAAGTTACATGAATGTGTACATAAATTATACAAATGTGTACATAGAGATCAAAGAAAAAGAATGAACCAGATCATTAAAACACATGTGTGAGACTGAAACAGTGATCTGATTTTTCATTTATTTCACTTTGAGATACAAAACTGAGTTCTCTCTACAAACCCTTGTGAGGGTAGGGACCAAAGTCAAATTTACAAGCCTTCGATGGGCACCATACAAAAAGACTCTTACAAGAAGAAGAAAATTGAAGCTAAATATCTGGATTAGCTTGCCACAAAATGTTGTCACTTGACTCTTCAAGATATTCTTTATCAGTCATGAAAATCAATTCTCCAAACTAGGACCTGCAACTAAAATGGGCCCTACAAGACAATTCCTCCAATTTCTCCACCCATAAAGTACTAGGATATATGAAAAAATACATAATGATCCATTATGGATCATAACTCCTCATTTATGGAGGATTTGTTTCCCCTAAAAGTTTTATTGAATGAGGTGAGGAAAATTTTCCTCTACCTTCTTCCTGGAGTAACATTTTTCCTTTCCTGGAAGTTTTCCTTTCAAATCAATCTGCCATTTAAGGTCATGATGCCCTTGCCTAGTAGTTTTGGACTTCTTCTTTAATATTGTATCTTCTACCAACTTTGCATGAGCTTTTGGTCATAAGTCCTCTATGGTATTTAGGACCTGCTCCTTAATTTCCTAATCCAACATGGAAGGCTCATAGAGTTTGATATTATCCACATTTACTAATGAGTGAATGCACATATATGGGGATAGACTAAATCTGTAGGCATTATCACCCACCTCCAATACCTCAAAAGGGTCATACCGTAGAGCCTTTATCTTCTTACCAGGACCCTGCAGTATTTCCTTGTTCAATTGTAACCAAACTTTGTCTCCCACTTTGAATGTTTTTTATGTTCTGTGTTGATCATGTCAAGCCTTGTACCTTTCGTGTGAATTTTTTAGTGTCTCTTGTACTTGCAAATGGATCTACCTAACATTTTCAACAAACTTATTTTCTTTCAATGCTTCTCTTGTGATGAATTCCCTCACTCCTTGTTGTTCATAAGCATCCAAGGGAGAAGGTGAAAAATACCCAAAGCAAGTTTCAAAAGGGGAATTTCCAATAGAAGTATGGAGTGCTATGTTATAAGAGTGTTGAATGTAGATCATAGTTTCATCCCAAGTCTTCATATGCTTCTAATTATAACCCATCAAAAGTTGATCCAAAGTCCTATTGACTACTTTTGTATAGCCATTTGTTTGTGGATGGAATGTTATAGATCTCTTCAACTTCATGTCCATATTCTCCCAAAGTGTAGTCCAAAAGGACCTAAGAAATATGGTATCTCTATCTGAGATGATGCTATGTGGTATTCCAAAGTGCACCTAGACCTATTCAAAGTACATGTTTACTTCTTCTTGTCCTTTGATGGTATTTTTACAAGGCACAAGAATGCACATATTACTAAACCTATCAACTACCATAAATAGATAGTCACGTCCCTTCCTAGTTGTTGGAAAACCACCCACAAAATCCATGGAAATGCTTTCCCAAGGTCGAGTGGGTACGGGTAAGGGATGGTATAGACCTTTATTCCTATTATCGGGCTTGTTGGTACAACAAATCATGTATCCTCTAATATATTGAGATACATCTTCTTGCATTTTGGCCAATACACATACCTTTGTAAGTTAGTAATTGTCTTCCCAAAACCAAAATGTCCTGCAACCTTGGAGTTGTAAGCCTCTTTGAATAGTTGCAATATTTCACATTTAGGAACATAAAGCTTATATAGCTTGTATATTAACCCATTATGGAGATGATAATAATTCTTACTTTCACCTTCTTCATCATGAATTTGGCATTATACTTATTGAAGCACCTCTCCAAAGTCCTCATATTCTATGCATCCCTCTTTGTATGCATCATGGGTAAGAGGCTCCATGTGCATAAGATTCCCCCAAGCTATAATATTGGATGTGGGTTCCTTTGAAAGAATGTCTTCCAACTTATTATTGTTTCCATTCTTATACTTGATGACTAGATGAAACTATTGAAAAAACCCATCCACTTGTAATGTATGGTTTTTTTAAGCTTACTCCAGGCCTGCAAATACTACAACGAATGGTGATTAGTATGAATAATGGTTTCCTTACCCACCATATAGTGGTACCACTTCTTAACATATTGACCCAGATCATAGAGTTTCTTATCATATGTAGGGTAGTTTAGGAATCCCCCATGAAACATCTCATAATGATAACATACTCGTTTACCTCCTTGCATTAAAACTACCCCCATATCATACCAACTTGCATATGTATCCAGTTTGAAAGGATTCTACAAGTTAGGAAATGTGAGGATTGATGTTTGATTGATTTTTTGTTTTATATCCTTGAAATCTTTCTGTTGATTCTTATCCCAATGGAAACTCTTACCACTTCCTGTTATGGCATGCAGTGGTGCAACTACCATTGAAAGGGATTCTATGAACTTCCACAAGTATTATGTTTCCCCAACAAATATCCTAAATCCAATGACATTAGTGGGAACATGCCACTTCATGATGGCCTCCATCCTTGTCATATCTATTTGAAGTTCCCCTCCATCGATCCCATACCCCAAATACGCCAACGACTACTAAGAAAACTCACATTTCTTAAGGTTTTCCAACAACTTATGATTTTTTAGAGTCTCAAACACTTGAATGAGATGTGATATGTGCTCCTCCCAGGTAGTGTTATAAACCAATATGTCATCCAAATACACTATTACAAATGAATCTAAATAGGGATGCAATACATCATTCATCAAACACATAAATGTAGCTAGTGCATTACATAAACCAAAAGGCATGACCAACCATTCATATAGACCTTGCCTTGTCTTGAAGGAAGTCTTCCAGGGGTATTATTCTTTAACACATACCTGGTGGTATCCCAATTTGAGATCCAACTTGGTGAAGTACTTGGCTCACTGCAAATGATCTATCAAATTATCAATCTTTGAAAGAGGGTACCAATTATTGAATGTGATCTTGTTCAAATATTTGTAGTCGATACACATTCACCAATTCCCATCCTTATTGGGTACTATGATGATAGGTGACCCACAAGGTGAGGTGTTTGGTCAAATTAATCCCTGCTCCAACAATTGTTGCAATTTTTTCTTCACTTCATGTGCTTCCAAAACATATTGTATACCCAATTTTTGGTAATGGGGATTCAAGAAAAAATTGCATCTCATGCTCGACTTCCCTCTTAGGTGGAAGCCCTTTAGGATCTTGGAACACTCCTCTATATGCATGCAAGAACTTATCCAATTTCCATTTTTGTTTTTTCTACATCCCTTTAAGGATTCCTTTACTCTTACTGATTACTACTCTAGATGATTCTCTTTTAAGAAAAACATTACATACTTCTTAAAAGATTTGATCAACTTTTTGTCTTGGTTAACACTTGCTAGAGAGATATTTGACTTGCCTTTATGTGCGTTGATGATGTGAGACTTCTCATCCTTGATTAGGAAATACTGGTTTTGTCTCCACATGAAGATCACATCCCTCATCTACATGTAGGGACTTCCAAACACTACACCACACACATTAAGGGGTACTATATCTAACTCCATTTCATCAATAAAATTTTCACTTATAGGATACTTGATCTTACATTGTTTAGTGACTTTGATCTCTACATCCTTATTAAACCATCCCAATGGATATGGGATTAGATGATTATGAACTTCAAACCCAAGCTTTCTAACAAGATCACTTGCTATGAGGTTATTTTGTGAGCCATAATAAAATAGAGCATCTCACTTGGTATTTTTGACATGGATCTTAATATGGCAGAGTTTTGTCATTTTATTTTCTTCCTTGTAATGAAGGATAATCAAATTCACCTCTTTCTGCATTGAAGCACAAAAAATATTCCCATCCACATTCAAGCTACTCTCTACCTAGTTGATTGAATCCTTTCCTAGAATGTTCTTCTTCTTGGAATCCTTCTTATGGTTATTTGGATTCACCTCTAGATATATCTTCCAACACTAATATTCGATGTGACCATTGATATTGTAATTGTTGTACTGGTTGTTTGGATCCTTGCACTGATGTGAAGTGGTTGTTGTCTTCTTGTCTTTTCCTTTTGAGTTTTTCTTCCCCTTCTCGAAATAATCTTAGTGGTCTTTCTATTTAAAACTAGATGGTTTTCCTTTCTTATGGCCTATGTTTTCTAGATATCGTGCTTGCACATAGGCCTCATCAATGGTCCTTGTCTTGAAAAGGATCACTTTATTTCACAAATTGTTGTGTAGACCCCCTATATACTTGAGGAGTAAGTATCGGTTCTTAGGATAGATACCCAACATGATCACCATCTTCCTGAATTCAATGGTGCATTCTTTTACACTTTTCCCTTGCCTCTGCCTAAAGTGATGCCAACAGATCCACTGGTACTCTACATACCCAATAAGGTAGAACTAGGACTTGATGATGATTTTAAAATCATCCCACTTAGTTATTAGTGGATTACCCTCCAACCTAAGTGTCTCTATGTGGATTTCCCACCAGGTGAATGCATGGCCCTATAGTTTTAGTCGGGTAAATGAAATATTTTGCTCTTTATCTATATTTTATGGAAAATTAAATACACTTCTAATTGTTGCAACCAATGGTTCAAATTAACAACATCGATCTCACCTTGGTAGGCCTTGATGTCCACTTTCGATTCAATTTTGAATAAAGGTTGTGAAGGAGTGATCGCACTAGAACTTGGTTACTCTTTCTCGGGCAATTTTTTTTACTCCTTTTCTAGGTATTCACTATCTATTGATTTCTCATCCAATCTAGCTTTTGATTTAGAGCCAAAAACCTCCCCGAAATCTCTAAACTTGTTCACTAGCACCGCCATGAGGAGATCCATGTTGTGAGAAATATAAGCAAAATTTTCTTCCAACCTCGAAAATCTCTCTTCCTTTCCAACACAAGGGTTGTTATGAATAGCCTCTTCTTCCATGTGTATGGTTCTATGACTTCCATCTTAGGCCAAATCCTAGACCCTACAAATTTCCACAGACACCCCAAAGAAAACGCTCTAATACTAATATTATCTATAAAATTTTGTGGATATTCCACTGGAACATTTCATCGCAACAGATCTTATAATATTCTGAAATCTTAATAGATCATGCAATTTATTTCCTTAAATCCCAGATTAATTATTACTAGCTTATTGCCTAGATTGATGGAACTGGTTGAATACGAAAATGAAAGAACTTGAAAATACACACACCATCAACACAAAATAACATAAGATATATCCTGGGAAACTTGATACAGGAGAAAACCCAGCTAGAAGGTGAAGACTATGCTTTTCTCTCTTTTATTCGGTTATGAAAATGCAAATACAAAGAATGGGGCTAACTATGGATTTTTTTATGACTCAGTGGCCTGAATGGATACTACAAAATCGTATTCCTACCTCTTTTATGCTCTCAAATCCCACTCCTTGGATGCTCTTCTCAACTATGGAACAAGTACCATACAAAATATTGGAACCCCTTCTCTTCCTAGAGGCTTGGTATTTAACATAGTAGTAATCTAGGGTTAGGGTTTTTGCATCCTCAACCCTCAATTAGTGATAAGGTTTTGGACCTTATAGAATGTTCTTGAAATTAGACATGTGGCTAGCCTCACATATGTGGGTAATGGGGGTTGACATGGAATCCACTTGTACCATGGTGATCAACAAGGTAGGTCAACTTGGGGGAGGCACAACATATGCATACGAGCTCTGATTGAGGTGATTTTTGCACCATCGGAAAGGTATTGATGTGTAGAATAGCATCAAATGTATTTGAGTTATGAGCACAACGTTTTGATCCCAAAAAATGTCATTTTCTGCCTTAAAATGGATCTAGAAGGTTTAAGCCAAATCTTCAAATTGGGACCTGTTGCTAAAATGGGTCGTACAATCCAATTTATCCATGCGCAAAGTACTAGGGTATATGAAAAACTACATAATGATACATTCTATATCACTGATTGCTACTTTTTTCATCTTCATATGTTACATTTATTTGACCTCTTCCTCGTATTCCCTCTCCTCTTACAATCTATTGCTTGTTGTCCAATTTTTCTTCTACCTTCAAAAACAATTTTAAATGCCTCTTTTATTGAATGAAAGTATTGAGTGAAAAGTTCAATTTGAATATTAAATCGCAAGCCATTTACATACCTCACTAGTCTTAAATCTCTAGATTCATCTAATCCATGACAAAATTATAATCTGTAGAATTATTTAGTATATTCTCTGACCTTCATATCTTTTTGCCTTAAATTTTGGACTCGTATAAAAAAAAAATTGTTGGTATTTTGAAGGTAATGATTTCTCTTTTATCCTACTTACTATCTTCTTCCAAGTTCTAATCTTCTCCTTTTTCTTTCTTACTCTGTCTTTTTTAACATGATCCCACCATAAAGCAACATGTCTTTTCAATTTTCAACAACAAACTTTACCCCATATGGGTCCTTTATTTAATCAAAATCAAAGCATCTATCTACTTCACCAATCCAATCAATCAATACATTAGCCTTTAAATTACCATCAAAACAAGATACTTCTATTCTAACATATCATCTATCTTTCAAGAATCTAATCAATTGCAGTCTAGGTTCATTCTCATGGTTAGTGTGTGCTTCTGTAATATTTGGTTCAAATATTGATTTTTCATCTTCTTATTCAACATTCATAGTATCTCCAACATTACCAACAAGTATAGCTTCTAACTTTTCAATTTTTCTTCTCATTTCTAAGTTATTCTTTCCTCTCATTTCTGATCTTCTCCATCTCTAGATCTTCCATATTTCTTTAATTTCTTCTCATGGGTGGCATACTTATTACTACCTTCCTAGTAATTCTCACTCCAATTACCATGCATATAACACTCTTGGTATTGTATTCAACAATGAATACTCTCCCAACAATTTGCAAATGTTAGAAAAACCACCACCATTTGCAACAAGGTAGAAATATTTCTCCTTGAAATAATAAATCTTCCTTTCTTCATTTCCCAACATTATCTCATGTTTATAACTTCTTTTTCTTTCCTAGAGCTATAGTCTTATCTGTAATACCATTAGATGCATTGCCTAGGGCCCGTGATCAAATTCACACACTTGAAACACCACAACATGCAACAAACTTGTAATTTTATCAATAAATAATAAATTGTACTACCAATTCAAAAATCACATGAAAATCTACAACAAAATTATCGAGTCAACAACTAATGATCACAACCCTCATTACGTCCACAGAGCTAGTGCACATAGCTCTAGAATTCACAACAACCAACATTACACAAACCCAAATTAAAGAAAATTCAAAGGTCGTTTCTCCATTCACAAACTTCATATTTTTTCTTATGCTTATTGGATTTTGGCCTTTGAATTATCTTAGTTGTTCATATTTGAAATACAACCCTTTATATTCCTAAGGTTTATAAAAATTCACTAAAAGTGTTGAATTTGCATTAATTTATTAAAATTTCCAAGTATGATGTTAAAACCATAGATCAAATTTGTACAAGACAACTTAGTAAAATTGCACGAAAAAATTCATACACGTTCCCCTTTGAAAATACGATACTTAATCTTCATTCTCCAGACAAAACCCATATCTTGAAATTTTCAAATTCACCTCCATGTACTCATATCGAATCTATCAAGACAACGACTTATTAGTTTTTCTTGAAATTGACCAAAATTACTCGAGTTCGATAAAATACATGCCTAAGGTTCATTTTTTTTCCAAATTGAGTGATTCATATTGGAGATTGTGTGTTTCATTATTAATCACCATTCTACATTTTTGTATTTTCAATTCGAACCTTAAAAGTTGTTGTGTAGAAATCCAAATTTCTACCCTCTTTTTACACAATATGCAAAAATTCTATGAAGATTTTTTAGAACACACAACACATCTTCCTCATGCAGGATTCAAGGAAAAAGATAGCGTGGGTTGACAATTTCCCATTCTAAGCACAAAATCCATGCAAAACTGTCCTTTGACACTATTTTGACATTTCTAGGAAATGCACTCCATCATCACAAAAATCCATGTCGAAGCCAAGTTGAATATCCAAATCAAATTTTGTAAGATTCTTTGAGTTATACATTCAATTTTGTAGAATTCCCTTTGATATTATGCCATGACTCCATGCCTAAGTGCTTAAAACAAAGTTGTTATTATTCCAACAATTCACGAAAATACACATATAGAGCTTTAAAAATGCATGCCTAGGGAAAAGTAGACATGCTCATATCTTGAAATTTGAAATGGAATTCCTTCATATGCTCCCATACCTATCTATGAATTAAAACACATGCATAATAACTTACTAGCTAGGGATGCTCTTGCATCACCATCAATCTTCCTACTTTTACACACAAGTAAGCTTGCTAATGTCTCATGCTTGGACTATATTTATAGAGTTTATCATCACAATCATGTATAGTATTGTTTTAGTCTTAACAATAATGGTTTTGGTAATAGGTATCAATTTAGATGAGAAGAGTTCATGTGCACAAACTAAATATTTTTTTACAATAATAGTTTTACTTATATTATAAAAAACTGTTGCAAACAAAAATCAAGGACCATTGAGGGATTCCACATCAAATTTTGACTAGTTACCTAGGTTGCTAATTTTTCCCATGAAAGGGCCAATAGAGGTTGAAAATGAGGTAGTTTTAATCAAGGCATTGGTCCAGTATTCATTATATCTAGAGGTAGGTGGGAGATTGAGGTGGGATGAAATGTGTGTCATGAGATCAGAGAGATTCTTTACAATGTTTGAATGTTCAAGTTTCTTGCCTCGTAGAATGATCATGATCACTTTGGACTAATTCTCATAGTTGTGGATAGTGAGGAGGTGATTTCCTACCTCTATCATGTTTTTCCCTTGTTGAATTATCCACCAATTTTTTTTTTCACTGGCCTTCTCCCATGCTAGTGTCAAATTGTTGACCATTCCACTGACTTCTTTGATTTCCTTTTCACACTAGTGGAGTCCATGCATCAAACTCCCATTTCCATGATCAAACAACAACATAGAAATCATGGGCCATTTCACCCCTATGATGCCTTCTGGGTATTCCTACTAGAGCTTCAAAGTCATCAAATGAAAAGCTAGAATGGCGGGGTATTTTTTTTTCTAGAATTTACCATTCCTCAATGTCCTAGAGATTTAATCTATAAACCATGCACATGGAGGAATTCTATTCCATATGTGTTTCTTTCCATTTAACGCAAACACCTTCATTGATTTCCAATTTGGATAGGACAAGAGTTAAATCCATTGTTGGATGATGGAGTTCACATGTAGGAGGATCGGTCGGAGATCACCTTCTCATTAAATTTTTGATGCAAGGGTAGAGGTGATGGTGAGAGGGAGGTATTTAATCCTCACCATCCACCACATGCATGTTAAGAACCAAATATCAATATAGCATAGAAAAACCTCAGAAAAATTACTCAACGCCTTGAAAAAGAGATAATTTCAGATAATAAGCCTCTTCGAGGGGGAAACCTCCTTTTACCCCACTTATATGTTCAAGTACACGATGATTCAAAATGAAAATGTCTCCTTGGTATATATAGAAGACTAGGAGGTATAATTACAACTAATGGCCTAAAGCCGACATAAATAAAATAACATTACTAATATAATATACCCCAATTAAGGGGTAATGAGCCAATATTAGGGCTTAACATGCCCCTCCCCTTGAGACAAGTGTTGTCTGCAATGCTTGAGTAACTCTGGATGCTTTTGTATAAAAGACTCATCTTCCCAAGTGGAATCTTCAGTCGATAGTTTCCTCCATTTAATGAGATACTTTGAAATGGATATATTCCTCAGCTGGAGAATTCTTGTGTCAGTGATAGCTTCAAGCTCCAATATGATTTTTCCTTCCTCGTCAAGTTCTGGAAATATAGTTTGAACTGGGATCTTGTCGCCTATAACCTTATTTAAGCATGAAACATGGAAAACTAGGTGTACTAGTGAAGATGCAGGCGGATCCAATTTGTATGCCATAGTACCAATCTTTTGCAACACCTTATAAGAGCCATAGTACTTTGGTGATAATTTATTATCCTTCTTGGCTTGCTTGAGGGACATCTGTTTGTATGGTTATAGTCTTAAAAACCCCCAATCCTGTACTTCAAAACTTCTTTCACTACGATGTTGATATGCTTGTTGTTTTAGGAGATTATGTGCCATGGTCAGGTTGTTCTTTAAGATTTGGAGAACTTGTTGTTGATTCTCGATGTGATCTTCCACTGCTTGAACCTTAGATTTTTCTTTTAGAGAAGAAGTGATGGAAGGAGGGTGGTATCCATAAAGTGCCATA